>JALJCO010008848.1:0-77131 GCA_023101725.1 Atherinomorus stipes | reverse complement strand
AGAATCTGATAGGCTACGACCATCATGTGATACAGAAGCTAGAATCTGATAGGCTACCACCATCGTGTGACACAGAAGCTAGAATCTGATAGGCTACCACCATCATGTGATACAGAAGCTAGAACCTGATAGGCTACCACCATCATGTGATACAGAAGCTAGAATCTGATAGGCTACCACCATCATGTGACACAGAAGCTAGAATCTGATAGGCTACGACCATCATGTGATACAGAAGCTAGAATCTGATAGGCTACCACCATCGTGTGACACAGAAGCTAGAATCTGATAGGCTACCACCATCATGTGATACAGAAGCTGGAACCTGATAGGCTACCACCATCATGTGATACAGAAGCTAGAATCTGATAGGCTACCACCATCATGTGATACAGAAGCTAGAATCTGATAGGCTACCACCATCATGTGATACAGAAGCTAGAATCTGATAGGCTACCACCATCATGTGACACAGAAGCTAGAATCTGATAGGCTACCACCATCGTGTGACACAGAAGCTAGAATCTTATAGGCTACCACCATCATGTGATACAGAAGCTACAATCTGATAGGCTACCACCATCATGTGATACAGAAGCTAGAATCTGATAGGCTACCACCATCATGTGATACAGAAGCTAGAATCTGATAGTGGGGAATTCCCCCCATTTTGAGAAGTGAATTTGAAGCCCTGCCATAGTCCTTATCCCTTATTGAAAAAAAATTAAAGAATAGGTATTATTCAACAATGCACACTTCAAATAAAGACAACAAGCCACGAATATATTAAAGCTACAGAAATTGAGAGATCATGATTAAACGGGTGAGAGTAGGGATGGGACTCTTTTTTGACAAAAAGACTGACATTCGACACATGCTCCCCTCGACAAAAAAAAAAAAAAAAAAAAAGTTGTCCGAAATGTCGAGGAGGCAAGACTTGGATTTCCATATTGCATTTTTTTCTGCTTTTAAATCATTACATTTCCTATTCAAATACACATAATAAAGTGCCTCTCTTCCAATAATGAAATAGGCAAAAATATTCTAAATAAAACAAATGTCCGATCCAGATGCCAGCATCGGTAGGCTACTCTCCGATACTGGTGATATATGCTGTATGCTACTCGATACTTGATGCGTTAACGGGTCAGGTTGCGGGTCAAACATCAACGGCTCGAGTCGGGTTTGGAAATGATCATTACAGGCAGGTGCAGGTTGGTGAAAATGGAGTCATGCTGGACTCTGGTAGAGAGACCGGGGTTGACCATAGATCAAACACGGATGAGTCCCTCCCACCGTCCCAGGAGAGGAAACTGCTGCTCCCGCAGTTCATTCTCATGATGTTTCTTGCTCCTATTCTCATTTATCGCTTAACTCTTTTAATTTTCCTGTAACTTCTGCTTCCTCTTGGCCAAGACTCCCTTGAAAAGAGGTTTTTAATCTAAATTGGACTTTCCTATAAAATAAATCAATTTTTTTTAAAAATCCCCTTCATCTTCCACTTCCCCCCTCTTGCCTGATGAGCTGGAAATGTGGGACGCGCAACGGCTGGTAACGTTTTTTTTTTTTTTAAAATCCCTTCATTAAGACTATTCGTCTGCGGGACCCGTCCATAACATGCGTAGTGTGGTATTAGGTCATTCAGCACTGGGACAAAACCACACACATCGCCAAAAATGAATTTTATATAGCAAAAATATTGTTGAGCAGAATATCAAAAGCATCACACAGGTGTGTCCACCTCCAACCACCCTCTCAGCTTGAGGTGTGTTGGCCGTCTGGCCTCCTCCACATCTGCCATATAAGGCTGACGGCGTCGAAAACGCAGCTGCTTGGACTTTTCCCTTGTCAGTAGGCTACTTGTATTTGGCTGACAAGAAAATGTTAACAGAACATCCTTAAAAACAAATCCACTTTCACTTTCTCTCTAAATTTCTCTAAATGAGATCGCCACTTGACTGTCATTCAACTTCACAAGTGACGGGAGCGTCTGGCGTGACAGGCGACAGCGGCGAAGAACAAGAGCAGAGAACAAGAGACGAGTGTTGGGGAGTTTTCTAAAAACATTTTTTGGGGGTGGGGGAGGGGGAAGAAAAAGTCGACACATGGGCCTCAACAATCGATCTTCCAAATCCCATGTCGTTCCCATCCCTAGTTTGGAGTCTGGATATCAAATCAAATCAAATCAAGCTTTATTTATAAAGCACTTTTCATACCATTAAAAAGCAACACAAAGGGCCCGATTTACGAAAGGTTTGCGCTTGTTAAAACAGGCGCTATCTTCATTACGCACGCAATAATCCGCCAGAGCTGATTTACAAAGCAGGGCAAAAGGAGGTTTGCGCCTGTCAAGGGGCAAAATAGCGCCGCTGTCCATTTTGCGCATCTGCTGCAGATGAATATTCAAACTGGGCGTTTCTGCCAGAAAGCGCAAAATATTGGGAGGAGACTATGCAAAACCTCAGTTTAACACGCGCAATGTGATCTATCAACTGTTCAAAGGAATGCGGGGGCAAAAGATTGCGTGTAATTTAGCACGTCTGAAAAGCAGGTATAACTGGCAGCTTTACGCACTGATGGCTGAAAGAATGCTGCACACAGGACTGCAGACATCGGGTCAGAACCGGTTCTGCTGCAGGACTGCAGACATCGAGTCAGAATCATTTCTCATGATGTGTTCAGGCGACACGTCAAGTTTTCATTATTTAATTAAATAACAATCAACATCACTGTTAAACACGAGTTAATTCTAGACATGAACCAGAACATCTGCAGCTGCAGCATCATGGTAGTTAAAGCTGACATTAATTATGTCTTTTTATTTTCTTTCATTTTTTGCCAGTGCCATATTTTTAAATTAAAATCATCTCCTGCTCCTCCACGCCGCAGCGACTGATGCTGCTCTGAGGTTGCTGTCCTGCGTGAAGTTGGCCCCCACCCCACAAAAAACTCAGTGAAAATAACCAGTAACGTCGCACAAACTAATGATACTATTTTTTTACTGAGTTTTGCATGGGGTGGGGGGCAATTACGCAGGTCCAGCGCCTGGCATTGTGCCAAAGAGCGCGCAGTCTGTGCGTAATATCAGATCATCTTCAACAGCGTGTCCTTATCCATGTCCTTAAACTGGCCTCTTCTTACGATCCACAGGGAAACCTGCTGCATTATTTTTATTTATAGTTATTATGAAGAGTTCATTTGCAAAAACAGACAAACGCCACTGTGGAAAAACGGAGTTAACTGCTTTTGTTGCTGTTGGGCACAAACGTCCTATCTCCATTTTACATCATTAAAAGTCTCTACTTCACGTGAGCTTGATTTTCTGAAAATATTCAAAAAGTAAATGAAGAGTTTATTTGCAAATGCCGTTAACTCCGTTTTTTCTAAATGGCGTTTGTCTTTTTTTTTGCAAATGAACAATCCATATTTATCTTATATTCTGTTTTTTATTTGCCTCATTATATCTCTGAAACTAACATCTCTCTATCAGGATGAATTTCATTTTGCGTTTACCACATGCTCTTCTGAACTTTCCGTGGCGCAGGGAGAGCGCACGCTAAATCCTCATTTAAATCCTGCTGTTTGCGCCTGTTGCAGATTGCGCGTGTAATCTTTGTAGATCACCCGCAAACGCTAAAATGACAGCGCACGCTATTTTTTTTGCGAGGCAAAGACATTAGACTCGCAATTTGGAGTCTTTGTAAATCAGGCCCAAAGTGCTTGACATAGTAAAAACAAAATGTGAATTCAAATAAAAACAAGCCTTCACACATCCAGATTCAACACAAAACACACACATGCACACACCCAACCCCCTCCCAATTCCACACCTAGCTACAAACCCCCAACTCCTCTCTTTTAAGTGAACAGGTATAAAAACAGTAACTGTAAAAACCATCTGGCATGACACTGCTGTGAGGAAACGATATCTTGGGGATCCATTCGCACCAGGAGCCAGCCCCCCCTAGCCACATAAGGCCCAGCTGCAGGGACCCCCAGATCATGACAGGCCAGGGTCCACACCACAGCCGCAGGGCTGCAGTGCAGGCCCCTAGACACCAAGAAAAGGGTATCCACCACAGCCGTTACCCCCAGACCGAGCAGGCAAAACTCCTGGAGCGAAGGATCCCCATGAGGAAACACTGGGGGAAGTTAAAATTGTTAGAGTTAAACCAAAAATAAATAGATAAATAAATAAATCAAATAAAAGCTAGATAATAAAATACACATAAAAGGAATTAATACAAATAGGATCAATTTGAATATCGTAAAACCAAAGTTAAAAATAAATAAATAGATAAATAAAAATCAAATCAAATAAATTAAAAGAATCATATAAAAATGAGACAAAATTCAATTAAAAGCTAAGCTAAAAAGGTAGGTCTTGAGCCTCTTCTTAAAAACATCAACAGTCTCTGCAGCCCTGAGGTTCTCTGGCAGGCTGTTCCACAGACGAGGACCATAATGGTGGAATGAGGCCTCACCGTGAGTTTTAGTTCTCACTCTAGGAACAATTAAAAGGCCGGTGCCAGAGGACCTCAGGGTCCGCGAGGGTTCATAGTTTAAAAGCAGGTCTGATAAATAAGAGGGCCCAAGACCATTAAGACATTTATAAACCACTAAGAGAACCTTAAAATCAATCCTGAAACACACGGGGAGCCAATGCAGCGATTTTAAAACTGGTGTAATGCTCCCGCCCTCTGGTCCTTGTAAGAACTCGTGCTGCCGAGTTCTGCAATAACTGTAAGCTGGAAACAGACTTTTTAGGAAGACCAGAGAGCAGGGCATTGCAGTAATCTATTCTACTGGAAATAAAAGCATCAGCACCTCCCTGCTGGCAAGAGAGAGAAATGGGCGACTCTGGCGATATTTTTAAGATGATAAAATCCTGTCTTTGTGACATTTCTGATGTGCGGAATAAAATTCAGCTCAGAGTCGAAAAGAACACCCAAGTTTCTTACACACTGAGAAGGATTAAAATTCTGTAGTTTTGGTGAAATGATCTCTGTCTTGTCTTCAGGACCGATGATTAAAACTTCAGTTTTGTCCTGGGTGAGCTGTAAGAAGTTCTCTGCCATCCATGACTTTACATCTAAAATACAGTTTAAAAGGGTGTTAACTGGCTCCAGGTCATCAGGAGACACGGCGATGTAAAGCTGGGTATCATCAGCATAGCTGTGAAAGTCAATGCCGTGTCTCCTGATGACGTCCCCAAGTGGTAACATGTACAGGTTAAAAAGTATTGGGCCTAAAATTGATCCTTGGGGAACCCCACTCTTCATTTTATGGATTTCTGAGGAGCATGTATCCATACTTACAAAAAACTGTCGATCTGTGAGATAGGAATAAAACCATTTTAAAACAGTTCCTGAGAGGCCCACCAGACTTCTGAGTATAAAGATTAATATAAAGATTAAAACAGTATCAAAGTTCTGGATGTCTGGTGGAAGACAGCTGCAGGTCTGGAGAGCAAGAGGAATCATGGTCCTCATGATTCATGCTGGTCTGCATTCTGCATTTATTATTTTTTATAAATTACTCGGACGTAATGAAGCGATGTGGTGATGGAGATGCTGAAGCGGCAGCAGTGGGTCATAACGGTCACAACACAACCACTTCGTGTAAAGAGCTGAGTGTAAGGTTAAGGGGAGATTCCCGTTTTGCATAACCTAGTTTACATGAAATTGTGCCCTATCATTTATTAGCCTACAGAAACAACACAATGGACAGATCAGACTTAGGAGGAAAATAAACGTTAATTACATCGGCTATCGATCTATTAAAGTTACCTGTGGTTGCACAGGTGGCCGCCAGTGTTACTTAGCACAGCTGCTGGTTCATGTTTCTGTAGAGAGGTTTTCCTTTAGAGGTTTGACAGTAAATTCACGTTGGATGTCCACCCGAGTCAAGTCAAGTCAACTTTATTTGTACAGCGCTTTAAACACAGCAGCTACCGATAAAGCGCTGAACAGAAGTAAAACAGAAATTGAATCTCACAGTGAGAACATTAAAACAAATATTAGACATAAAAACAAATCAACACAATGAACAATAAAATCAGTATAAATATCAGAAAAAATAAGACTTTAAACAGCAGACAAAATTAGAAAAAATGGCTCATGAAGGATGGAACGCCAGGGCAAACAGATGAGTTTTAAGAAGGGATTTAAAAACTGCCAGAGACGAGGCCTGTCTGATGTGCAATGGCAGCGAGTTCCACGACTTTGGGCCTGCCACAGAAAATGCTTAATCCCCCCACATCTTCCGTCGAGACCTCGGTACATCCAACAGCAGCAACTCAGCTGACCGAAGAGTGCGAGTGGGAACATGAGGATGGAGAAGCTCCGAGAGATAGGAGGGGGCTAGGGCATTTAAACATTTAAAAACATATAAAAGAATCTTAAACTGAACCCTAAAAGTTACAGGCAGCCAGTGAAGAGAGGCCAGAACGGGGGAGATGTGCTCTCTCTTCCTGGTGTCCGTCAGCAGCCGTGCTGCACCCGACGTCCACTAGTTGTGTTCACGCGAGTCCAGGGCCCTTCAGCTCCCCATGTTTTCTTTGTATATCTGTAGTGGTGTTTTTCCTTTGTTTTTTCTGAACTGATAGACATCTTTTTCCTGCACTTGATTCAAGTTTATTTAGGTCGGTGTGCCCTGATTAACAACGATGCATTGCTCCACAGGCAGCGGACACGTGAGACCTGCGAGCTCTTTAGGGAGCGAGAGTTCGATAACTAGGCTACTACCAGTTTTAACACCACGAGTCTGTGGTAAACTGAATAAGTATCATTCCAAAAAATAAAGTACCAGATACGCATGGCTCATGGCATGGCAGATATTAACTTTGTTAACGAAGGGGCAACACACCCTTTCTCCACCTGGCTGTGGACCGAGGAAGTAAAGAAACAGAAAACGTTAGCTTTGAAAAATAGCAACCATCCTCTTGAGCTATCTTTAAGATTGGCTGTCACCAGTAAGCCAAATTTATACTATTCTAGCTTTAATTATGTTACAGATCCAGCTTCAATTAACAAAACCATGTTTCTTACCGCTGAGAACGGCGGTGCTTGTCTTGAAGTTGCAGCGCGCGACTGACTGATAGCCAAACGGTTTGAGTTGGATTGGACCAACTCAAAAAGGTGTGTTCAGACTGATTGCAATGTACCATTTTGTCCTCTTCAAAAAGTCAAAAAACCCAAACAAATAAAATAACTTCAGTGACGCACCATTCAAGCATCATAAAATATTTGCTGTCACACGATTTACAATTGTAATACAGGGCTTCATTTATTTACACTTCTTTTATGTATTGCAGTAATGTTTATTGTTCCGAACTATTTTTCCCAGGCGGAGGGATTCGCGTTCTTGTAAAAGTCTGAGTGAGAGGGGAGACATACGAGCTTAAAAAATCTATTCCCTCTTTCTTGTGCCATGGTATAGGCCTACGACCTTTTACAAATCTGTAACACCGATCAAGACAACAAAACAGAGGTGTTATAGCCTACTAGAATAATATAACTGTTTTGAGTAAATGTTTTGTTTTGAGTCTTAACAGGATAATCGATCCCCAGGCCTGGGATTTAATCATTTTAGGGGCAAGGCCATGGCCTTGGGTTTTGTCAACTTTTGAAAGGGCAGGAAAGCCATCAAATCAAACAACGATTTTAAGTCTACAGTCATACTTAATTTAGCTTCTGAGGTGGAAAAATACTGAAAACTTGGAATTAAGTATGTTTACTTTGCTTAAATTCTACTCAAGTAGCCTAAAAGTAGGCTACCCATCTGAAAATGTAGCCTACTCAAAAGTGAAAAAGTATGTAAAGTTTACTCAGTAAAAGTTTCCCAGTTGGTTTCAGTTACTTGAAAAGGAAGAGTTATTAATCCTGTCCAACAATGTTTTTGAGAAGCTTTTACAACACTAGGCCTACAAAAAATAACCAAATCCTTATTAACAAACTGCTCTTTTTTCTTTGTGTAGCAAACATAAATCATTAATTCAATTGTCTTAATGAACAAACGAGTAGACCACACTGACTGCTTATTTAAAAATTAAGTGCCATGCTCCTCAGAACATTCTGTCCACTGAACACCAGCATTGGACAAAGTTTGCACGATGAAGTTAGTCCTCCTCCTTCATCTCCATCTCTTGCTCAGCATCAGCCATCATCGGTCATATTTCATTCAATGGACAATGCTGATGCGGCAAAACTAGGAGGGCCGCCGTGGGCTAACCTCGGGGTTACCATCTGTCAGACGCAACTCCAATAAGCACTTCTGTCAGTTAACGATGACGTTTGTTTCCTTTGTCTCCAACACAACAGATTGTCCAGTTCAATCAAAGAACAACCGCCGGACTAACAGACTGCACAGAATATATAGCCTATGCGCTCTCGGTCAACAGAAATGATGACTACCGCCGGGCTCAGCCCACTTCCTCATCCATTAATCCCAACCAAACACGGTGAATCAGAAGGTGCACTTTTCAAACCTCGTGAAGCACACACCCCCACAGCGACACACCCACCACCCAGGTGCTGATGCTGCATGTCACCTGTCACCGAATGAATGAATATCCAATAGCCCTAATATGGCTCCTACAAATGTGCTGAACGTTTCCAAATTTGATCGGCGATGTGGATAAAAAAAAAATCCGTAACATTCAACATAAAATCCATTCAGGCTGATTATCCCCGTTGTATTGCATTTTTTACTCAGTAGGTAATGGGGGATGTTTCCAAAGTAGTGACTTGGGTCAAAATGTGGGTTCTCTTAAAGTAAAATTAACTAGCTATTTCAAAAACTTCTCAAAATTTCAAATTACTCAGAAAAACTAGCCTACTCAGTTGCAGTAACTTGAGTAGCCTATAGGCTTATTAGTAACTTTCCACCTCTGTTTGGCTTTTTAAGGGCAATTAAAATTTTGTTATAAAAATAGGCTACCTTTCCATTGATTACAACAAGTAGCTGTTTCTCTGAATTGTTTTAATCCTTGATTGATTTTTTTTACAGCAAAATATTTGGGTGGTCCTTGATGTGAATGACTTACATATAAATAGTTTTTAAGAAATCTGGAAAAACATAACAGAAATTGTTTCAGGTCTCAATTTAATGAACCCTGCCTAATCTGATTCTGAATCCTAATCAGAATCACTGCTTGAAGATGGAATTGTGGAGTCAGGAGGTGTCACATTGTTGGACCCCCCCCCCCCCCCCCTTTTTTAAATTTATTATTGTGACATCTCCTCTAATCTAACACATTCTTTCAATCATATTTTAAAACAATATATTTGCATTTGAACACCAAACTAACACCAGATTGATGAGGAATTGATCATTTATGAATGTAGGCCTATATGGAAATCACACAGAAAACAATTTGATTAGCTATTATCCATTTCTCTTAAGTACCTGTATGGATACTTTTGATTCTTGATCTGTTGGACAACAAATAAAACCAACACCGCACCAGCGAGGCTGGTAACAACCTTTCACACTCTACTTGAGTGACATATATCTATTTCAATGCTGACGCGCATCCTGTCCCACACGGCTGGCATGGGTCGGCTCAGGCGAGACTGACGACTTTTTTTTATATATGAAAGGGTACTGCCCGAAACGTCACTAGGCTACTTTTGTTGGTGGATCGGCTGGGTGAGGAGACAGATGGATGAGAGAGAGAGAGCGAGCAAACCAAGATGCAAGCAACACATCCTGGGAGAAAACACATCCAGCAGTTTAGCAGCAGCTAAATAGCCTAGGTCACAACCTGAGGGACAAAAAAACCCCAAAACACCTGATTGGCCCACATCTGCTTCTTTTTCTTATGTATGTATGTATTTATATATATATATATATAATATATATATATATATATATATATATATGTATGTATACAGTGTATGTATATATATGTATGTAGATATATGAAATGAAATGAAAAATACTTTATTCATCCCAGAAGGGAAATAGGGGATTATCACGCTTCCGCGTTCCGGTTTCCGGAAGTTGAAACATCTGAACCTTCCTCTTCCGGGCCAGGAATGGCTCAATGTTGCTGCTCTGTTCCATTGTGTACATCTAATAAACAACGCCAGCCGTACCTAAGTTTTCATGGATTCCCGACTGAAAAGACACCAAGGAAGAAGTGGATGAAAGCGATTTGTCGGAGTGAAGGACCGAAACTTAAAATAAAACAAGGTTGCGCGTATGTCTGTAGTCGGCACTTCAATGATGCAGACTACACTACAGCTAGCGTTAGCAAGCTCGCGTTAGCTGACGTTACCAACTTTTCGCTTGTGAAAACATACAAGTGTCTGAAAATCGGGTCTGTCTACCCCCCGTTTCCAGTGGAACAACTGGGGACTGCCAAGAAAAGGGAGACGCTTTCAGATGATTGTGTGTTTTCCCCCCCCCCCCCCCCAGCCGCACAAAGTTAGGCACGTTATCGAGCTGGCTAATGCAAACCTGCTAACACGACTGTGCAGACTGCCGGCTACAAACAAACGTGTGTTTTATTATAAAGTTCGGTCCTTCACCGCGGCAAATCGATCGCTTTGATCCAGCTTTTGATCCAGTATCATTTCAGTCTAGAATGAAAACTTGAGTATGTTTGGAGTTTATCCGATTTAAACAGTATAACAGAGCAGGAGCAGCGGCTGTCGTTAACAGGTACATTGCCCGGAAGAGGAAGTGCCAAAATCCGGGAAGCTAGCATTTACGTGCTTAACATTGTGCGTCTTAAACACAAACATCTGAAAATCGGGTCTTGTACCCCCCCCGTTTCCAGTGGAACAACTGGGGACTGCCAAAAAAGAGGAGACGTTTTCAGATGCTTGTGTGTTTTCAGCCGCACAAAGTTAGGCACGTCATCGAGCTGGCTAATGCTAACCTGCTAACACTACTGTGCAGTCTGCCGGCCACAAACAAACGTGTGTCGTTTTATTATAAAGTTCGGTCCTTCACCGCGGCGAATCGGTCGTTTTGATCCACTTCTTCCTCAGCATCACTTCAGTCTGGAATGAAAACTTGGCATTGGCGTTTATCCGATTTACAAAGTTTAACAGAGTAGTAGCTAGCGGACTATTGTTAGCAGGTTAGCATTAGCCAGCTGCGGTGAAGGACCGAACTTTATAATAAAACGACACACGTTTGTTTGTGGCTGGCACGACCAGCGCAGTCGTGTTAGCTAGGCATTAGCCAAGCTCGTTCAACGTGCCTAACTTTGTGCGGCTGAAAAACACACAAGCATCTGAAAACGTCTCCTTTCTTGGCAGTCCCCAGTTGTTCCACTGGAAATGGGGGGGTACAGACCCGATTTTCAGATGTTTGTGTGTTTTAAGACCTGCACAATGTTAAGCACGTCAGTAAACGTTAGCTGGCTAATGCTAGCATGCTGTGAAGTGCCGGTGTTGTGCCCCACCGGGGACAAACAAACGTGTGTTTTATTAAAAGTTCGGCCCTTCACCGCGGCAAATCGATCGCTTTGATCCACTTCTGCCTTAGTATCATTTCAGTCTAGAATGAAAACTTAAATATGTTTGGAGTTTATCCGATTTAAACAGTATAACAGAGCAGGAACGGCTGTCGTTAACATGGCCCGGAAGAGGAAGTGCCAAATGTTTCAACTTCCGGAAACTGGAACGCAGAAGCGTGACAATCCCCTATTAGGTGGTCCGTTGCACGGACCAGACCACGGTTTTTGCTACAACCCCTGCTGTTCAATGATCGCATAGATCAACTTATAGGCGTCCTCACAGATTAAGAGGACCGGTAAATAAATAGGCCATTAAGTGCATTTTGTGTTCTTGCTTCTTCTTCTTCCATTCATTAATATTACATGGTTCTCACTCTATTGTTGCAAATCAATGCAGAAGTGTGCCAGCGAGGCTGTAACGACCTTTCAGACTTTACGCACGGAGTTACATAGTTATTAATGCTAAATGCTGCATCCTGTCTCACACCGCTGGCATGGCTCGGCTCGGGAGCAACAGGCAAAATCTCGATCGATCTGCCAGCTTCCTTTGGAATGTCCCTTTTGCCAGGAATCCCAGCGTGGTCAGCACCAGTTGTTATTACCGGAGGCTGGTTATTACCACAGGCTGGTTATTACCGGCTGGTTATTATCAGAGGTGGGTAATTACTAGAGGCTGGTTATTATCAGAGGCGGGTAATTACCAGAGGCTGGTTATTTCCAGCTGGTTTTTATCAGAGGCGGGTAAGTACCAGAGGCTGGTTATTACCAGAGGCTGGTTATTACCGGCTGGTTATTATCAGAGGCGGGTAATAACCAGAGGCTGGTTATTACCACAGGCTGGTTATTATCAGAGGCGGGTAATTACCAGAGGCTGGTTATTACCGGCTGTTATTACCAGTTGTTATTACCAGAGGCTGGTTATTACCAGCTGGTTATTATCAGAGGCTGGTAATTACCAGAGGCTGGTTATTACCAGCTGGTAATTATCAGAGGCGGGTAATTACTAGAGGCTGGTAATTACCAGCTGGTTATTATCAGAGGGGGTAATTACCAGAGGCTGGTTATTACCAGCTGGTTATTATCAGAGGCGGGTTATTACCAGAGGCTAGTTATTACCACAGGCTGGTTATTACCGGCTGGTTATTATCAGAGGCGGGTAATTACCAGAGGCTGGTTATTACCAGAGGCTGGTTATTACCGGCTGGTTATTATCAGAGGGGGTAATTACCAGAGGCTGGTTATTACCTAGCTGGTTATTATCAGAGGCGGGTAATTACCAGAGGCTAGTTATTACCAGAGGCTGGTAATTACCAGCTGGTTATTATCAGACGCGGGTAATAACCAGAGGCTGGTTATTACCACAGGCTGGTTATTACCAGCTGGTTATTATCAGAGGCGGGTAATTACCAGAGGCTGGTTATTACAGGGGCTGGTTATTACCAGCTGGTTATTATCAGAGGCGGGTAATAACCAGAGGCTGGTTATTATTTCCACAGGCTGGTTATTACCAGCTGGTTATTATCAGAGGCGGGTAATTACCAGAGGCTGGTTATTACCACAGGCTGGTTATTACCAGCTGGTTATTATCAGAGGCGGGTAATAACCAGAGGCTGGTTATTACCAGCTGGTTATTACCAGCTGGTTATTATCAGAGGCGGGTAATTACCAGAGGCTGGTTATTACCACAGGCTGGTTATTACCGGCTGGTTATTATCAGAGGCGGGTAATTACCAGAGGCTGGTTATTACCAGAGGCTGGTTATTACCAGCTGGTTATTATCAGAGGCGGGTAATTACCAGAGGGTGGTTATTACCAGCTGGTTATTATCAGAGGCGGGTTGTTACCAGAGGCTGGTTATTACCACAGACTAGTTATTACCGGCTGGTTATTATCAGAGGCGGGTAATTACCAGAGGCTGATTATTACCAGAGGCTGGTTATTACCAGCTGGTTATTATCAGAGGCGGTTAATTACCAGAGGCTGGTTATTACCACAGGCTGGTTATTACCATCTGGTTATTATCAGAGGCGGGTAAGTACCAGAGGCTGGTTATTACCAGAGGCTGGTTATTACCAGCTGGTTATTATCAGAGGCGGGTAAGTACCAGAGGCTGGTTATTACCATTTTGGGGCTGGTTATTACCAGCTGGTTATTATCAGAGGCGGGTTATTACCAGCTGGTTATTACCACAGGCTGGTTTTTACCAGCTGGTTATTATCAGAGGCTGGTTATTACCACAGGCTAGTTATTACCAGCTGGTTATTATCAGAGGCGGGTAATTACCAGAGGCTGGTTATTACCACAGGCTGGTTATTACCAGCTGGTTATTATCAGAGGCGGGTAATTACCAGAGGCTGGTTATTACCAGCTGGTTATTATCAGAGGCGGGTAATTACCAGAGGCTGGTTATTACCAGAGGCTGGTTATTACCAGCAGGTTATTATCAGAGGCGGGTAATTACCAGAGGCTGGTTATTACCACAGGCTGGATATTACCAGCTGGTTATTATCAGAGGTGGGTAATTACCAGAGGCTGGTTATTACCACAGGCTGGTTATTACCAGCTGGTTATTATCAGAGGCGGGTAAGTACCAGAGGCTGGTTATTACCAGGGGGCTGGTTATTACCAGCTGGTTATTATCAGAGGCGGTTAATTACCAGAGGCTGGTTATTACCACAGGCTGGTTATTACCAGCTGGTTATTATCAGAGGTGGGTAATTACCAGAGGCTGGTTATTACCACAGGCTGGGTATTACCAGCTGGTTATTATCAGAGGCGGGTAATTACCAGAGGCTGGTTATTACCAGCTGGTTATTATCAGAGGCGGGTAATTACCAGAGGCTGGTTATTACCAGCTGGTTATTATCAGAGGCTGGTTATTACCACAGGCTGGTTTTTACCAGCTGGTTATTATCAGCTGGTTATTATCAGAGGCTGGTTATTACCACAGGCTGGTTATTACCAGCTGGTTATTATCAGAGGTAGGTAATTACCAGAGGCTGGTTATTACCACAGGCTGGTTATTACCAGCTGGTTATTATCAGAGGCGGGTAATTACCAGAGGCTGGTTATTACCACAGGCTGGTTATTACCAGCTGGTTATTATCAGAGGTAGGTAATTACCAGAGGCTGGTTATTACCACAGGCTGGTTATTACCAGCTGGTTATTATCAGAGGCGGGTAAGTACCAGAGGCTGGTTATTACAGGGGCTGGTTATTACCAGCTGGTTATTATCAGAGGCGGTTAATTACCAGAGGCTGGTTATTACCACAGGCTGGTTATTACCAGCTGGTTATTATCAGAGGTGGGTAATTACCAGAGGCTGGTTATTACCACAGACTGGTTATTACCAGCTGGTTATTATCAGAGGCGGGTAAGTACCAGAGGCTGGTTATTACCAGCTGGTTATTATCAGAGGCGGGTAATTACCAGAGGCTGGTTATTACCAGCTGGTTATTATCAGAGGCTGGTTATTACCACAGGCTGGTTTTTACCAGCTGGTTATTATCAGAGGCTGGTTATTATCAGAGGCTGGTTATTACCACAGGCTGGTTATTACCAGCTGGTTATTATCAGAGGCGGGTAATTACCAGAGGCTGGTTATTACCACAGGCTGGTTATTACCAGCTGGTTATTATCAGAGGCGGGTAATTACCAGAGGCTGGTTATTATCACAGGGGACCAGCTGGTTATTACCAGCTGGTTATTATCAGAGGCTGGTTATTACCACAGGCTGGTTATTACCAGCTGGTTATTATCAGAGGCTGGTAATTACCAGAGGCTGGTTATTACCACAGGCTGGTTATTACCAGCTGGTTATTATCAGAGGCGGGTAATTACCAGAGGCTGGTTATTACCACAGGCTGGTTATTACCAGCTGGTTGTTATCAGAGGCGGGTAATTACCAGAGGCTGGTTATTATCACAGGCTGGTTATTACCAGCTGGTTATTATCAGAGGCGGGTAATTACCAGAGGCTGGTTATTATCACAGGGGCTGGTTATTACCAGCTGGTTATTATCAGAGGCGGGTAAGTACCAGAGGTTAGGTATTACCACTGCATCAGTGCAGCAGCCGCAGGACAAAGTAAAGTTCTGGCTTCTTAAATCTTCCAGTTAAATGGAAATAATCTGTAAATAATCAAGTTTCACGGCAAATTGAAAGTAATGAGTGACGAAGGGGGACCACCATGTTTCCAGCCTCCTGCCTCTGTGGGCCAAGATCAGACCCACCTATGGTGCGTCATTGTCTCCTTTATTTTCCCTCTGTTTTTCTCTCCTCCTCCTCCTCCTCAACTCTTCCATCCACTTCCGTTCAGGTCAAGCCGAGGTCTGGCCGAGAAGGGGGGTTGGGACCAGGGGGAAGGACAATAAATCCAACCTGCAAGCAGCATGTACTGGCCGTAATGAGCAGGAGATAGTGGAAGTATGTTGATGGTCTCCAAACACGAGGGAGGTCGACCGCAGATGTCCACGCTGGAAGCTTTCCACAGGATGGATGGTCTGAGACCACGTTGAAGAGAACAACATCCACAGATGGACACCAAGACGTCTCTGAGACGAGCATCAGGGAGAATTGGTGGTGAAACCTGGTCCTCCAGGTTTCCACGTGTTCCCACTCCGGCACACCTGATTCAAATCTAACAGTCTCAAGTTCTCCACAGTGATCTGAATCAGGAGTGTAGGAGCAGGGACACCTGGAAGACCTGTGGGATCAGGAACAAGGTTCTTTGTGTGGCTAGCTCCTCTGCAATGCCTGAATTGGATGTAGTATTAGTGCACATTACAGTATTTCTCAATACCTTAAATGCTAAGTCCCATTCTCACAGCCAGGTTTTTAGCAGCCTACACCAAGGTATCACATCAGAACCCCTGGTCCCCGTCACTAGACACTGTTTGCAAACACTTGCGGTGCAAAAAGGTGAACACATGCGGCACACTTTCATCAGGCACAGTTGTTAACAGCTAAACACCACGACTCAAAGCTGACTCCATCCTTAGCTACTAACTTTAGATTAAAATGTTAAAACAAAAGAAATAAAAGCTCTCTGTTGGTCCTGCGACAGACTGGAGACCTGTCCAGGTTTAGCTACCTGCCACTCACCCGATAGGAGCTGGGATAGTATCATCAGCGTAGGTGTGGAAGCTGATGACGTCCCAGAGTGGAAGCATACACAGCAAAATCCTCAGTGTAAAATTCCAATTGTTAAATCACATTAACTCTTTCAGAGTAATTCCAACACCAGTGGGAGTAAAATGCCCCTGATGACCAGCAGTGCTGGTGATAATTTGCAGAGTTAAAACAAGTTTTTTCTTTTCAGTGTTAAAGAAAAATAACTCTCATCAGAGTTACTCAGGGAAGCTCCGCCCTTTTCAGTTTGAATATTTCCCATCATGCTTTGTTCATTTCATTTAATTTCATTTTGTTTATTTATTTTGCTTATCATCAAATACATGGTATAAAACACAAACTTCATATCATAGCAGAAAAAATATACATTCAACAATGGCAGAACTCATTTAAAGAGGGAAGACCCGTTTCAAAAAAGCGACTTCACTGTTCAATCCTGCACCATGAGTGAAGTGTGTGTGCTCAGCTTATGTTTCCTTCGTGTGAATTCAAATCTCTACGTTATAGATATGCTGGAGGTGATAGGCACTGCCTCTCCATTATCTCAACTTGCCAGAAGGGTAATCAAGGACAAGAATCCGGATTAAACCTTGAATGGACGCAAGTCACCATTAAATGAAATATTTTACTCTGTGAAAATGTTAAAGAATTTGATGTGTCAAACACTTGTGTAATGACATATTAAATCAACACTGTAGGGTGTAACTTTATCTCAACGAGTAAAAGCTTATTAACAATGTCAGGGTTGATCAAGTTTAACTCTTATCAGTGTTAAATTAACACTAAAAATTCAACACTAGGTCCAGTGTAACTTTAACACTGTACAGGGCAGGACCATATGTAACCTGGCTTAGTGTTAAAATTGACTCTTTAAGTGTTACCCCAACACTGCTGATTTTACTGTGTATATAGAGTAAAAAGAACTGGTCCTAAAGCTGACCCTTGGGGAACCCCACGCTTCATAACAAAACAATCATTTTTAAAAATCGGTTCCAATCAGTCTGGGTTTCTCCGCTTGAGACTGATTTCCAATGCGAGATGAGAGGCGGGACTAACAGGAACAAATTGAACCGGAGAGAACCAATCAGAGAAACACGGAAGTGACGCAGAGAGGAGAACCTTCAGAGCAGCAAGTTTTTGTGGTTTCAGGATATGTGCAGCTCATTTTAGACATCAGGAAAAGCATTGTTATACCGTCTCCTTTGCAGCCGCCATTCTGACTGTTTATGGATAGAGAACTGAGTCGCTGAAAAAGACGTGTCATAAAGTCCCGCCTCCCGCGCTGTGATTGGTCCAGTCACACTGGAGTGGAGTAATTGGAGTAATTACTGGAGTGGAAAGTGGTCTTCGCTGGAGGGATCCCAGACTGACTTATACATGGCGTTGGCCATGCTGGTGTACCGGGCTACTGCTCTGCAGGCTCGGACCCCCGATGAACATGAGAAACAAGTCTGGCATGACCCGTCCTCAGAGCTACTGCATACGCCGCCTGGTTCCTTCCAGCTGTGACAGCCAACTGTAAACCAGGCCAGCTGTTTGCATGTGATGAGTTAGTGAACATGGCTGGGCAGTTCGCTTCAGAGTTTGGAGTGACTGTGTTCTTTATGAAAAACAAGTTTTTCTTCATGATAATTCTGCCGTGCAGAAGCGCTGCCGACAGAGTAAAGCAGGTTCTGTGCTTGTCGTTGAGCAGAACTGCTGCAGGGGTTGGTGCGGGACTTGCATGTGTGAATTTGTGTGTAAACAGTTGAGAAAACATGTATTTCTTCAGCTAAACGTCCATGACCTGTTTGAAAGTGGTAAAAATTCACACTTTCTTTGGTGTTTGTGGAGGCTGCACGGCCAAACCCGGCTTCTGCTGGAATACGTCGTCCAGCTTGGCCTCCGGTTCCACTCCAGCAACTCCAAATTAGTCAATGTTACACATGGAAATGGAGGGCCACCCCCCCCCCCCCCCTCGCTACAGACAGATTTATGGAGCTAACCTTGAACGCTGGCTGTTGCTTGTGGAGCTGGGCCCATTTTGGTTCAGGGGGAGATGATTTCAGTTAGTCTGCTCTCCCATCTGTGGTACACTTCTTTTATCTAAAAACATATGGGCTCTTATTCATAACTAAATATCATCGTGAATTATGGAATGAGGTACAAAAAGGATTCAATGTGGAAAAGAGGACCACACAGAGGACTAGTTATATTTTGCATGACTTAGTGGCTTCATCTTTAGGTTGATTCCAGTTCATACTTTTAGCAACTTTTATTTCAAACAGCAGTTTGACGTCTTCCTGAACAAACTGAATGCAAAGAGTTAATCATTTCATTTATCGGTCATATTCTAGAGCAGAGTGAATCGTTTCCCCGGAGCCCAAATGGTGGGAAGTCTGTGTTCACACACGTGTCGACTGTTACTGCTGGATGTAACTGACACAAAGAGCCAGACATTTTCAACCTCTTTACGTCTAAAGGTTCAACAGTTGCATGAAGTCACAGTAACAACGTCATTGGTAGTTTTAAGTAAGTGTTTTTGTTTGTTTGTTTGTTTTTAAGCCTGACGAGTGTCTGATCCTGCTGGATGTTCACTGTCAGAATGGATGTGGGTTCATCTTTATGCACATTCTTTTCTTTATCTGAGAGATTTTAAGATTGCTTTGATCATCTTTGATGTGTGCATCATTCCAGACATCATTCGTTTTTCTATTTTCATCCTTAAATGCTTTGAATGCAACGTTTTCATAGAAACCTGTGTCTTCGTCTCCATCAGCAGGATTAATCGTGCTATGGAGGGCTGGATGATATGCCAAAAAGAATTCTCACAATATATTTTTTCATATTGTCCAATCTTTTAGACAATGTTTTTAATATTGTCAATTTTAAAGGTGCATTGCTTGAGTTTAAATGTTAACTCCCATCTCTTCTTTCCTCCACCTGCTCTTTCAGCTGCTGATGTGTAGAATGAGCTGATCTTTCTTCACTGCGGTGTCTCTCATACTGTTTCTGCTCAATGCAAGAAATTCAGGTATGAAGCCGGGGGGCATGTGGGGGAGACGAGCTGCGCGTTCTCGTTGGTCTGGCTGCACCGGTGTCGTGTTTTCCACCACCGCAGGTCCGCGCATGTAGAGACGACACTGCTGCTGCTAAAAGATGGAGAACAGGAGCCTCTCAGACCCCAGCTCAGACTCCAGGAAGATGAGGAAGAAAAGTTTGGTCTGGTGAGACAAAGAGAACCAAACTGGAGTGTGACCAGTCCCCACGGCAGGGGGGCGTTTTCCAGCACAACACCGGCACCAGGTAAGATGGGAGTAAACAATCGAGCAGCTTTTTTTCTTTTTTTTAATTGGAGGGAGCTCCGATCCAGTCTGAGAATTTTATAAGGTAATCGTGGTCTCAGCCTCTGAATTTAGATATTTGAACTACAGTCCAGCGTTAGCCTGTTGCTACCGTTAGCATACAGTCTGTCAGTTTACTCAACAATCAAACATAAACAACTTGCAGATTTATAACTTTATTACTTCAGTAGACATCATGACTCTGACTCTGGGCTCAGACTGAGTGTAATGTGGTTAAATTAGAGACTAACGCAGTCGAAGCCGCTCATGTGTGTGCACGACATTAGTGTCACTTCCAACTTCTGAAAAGTTCGAACTTCTGGAAAAAAGCTGGAACTTTTAAACACTGTACTCCTTTAAAGCATCTTTTCTGTACCAAAAACTGTACAGTTAAAGGGACTAGAAGCAGGAACTGTGAAAGAATAAATATCCATGTCCAGTTTATGATGCTAATGGGTGATGAAGCATTAAAAACCAAAAAGAATGAGCCCACCCACGTCTCTCTCCGTTGTCTTGAACAGGCTGTGTGCTGCATAATGTGCTGCGATTCGGTAGCTGAATTTCCTGCGCTGTCCTGCAGATGTGACATCATTGAGGCTGCATCTGCGTCCCCGACAGCTTTGATACAGGAAGGAGACGGTCACAGTGGATTCAAACACCCTAATAAGGGATATTTATGGATTCTTCTGCCGTCAGCAAACGATCCAGATCAACTGAAAGACACTAAAAAGTGGAACTACGAAGAAAAAGACTAAATCAGTGTAGTAAACAATGTAATAGCATGAGTTGTGCCTCGGTGTCAGCTTGGCTGGTGGCTGCAGTTACCTGCAGCGCCAGTCGCACCACTCGTGAGTCTCATTTCTTAATCTTGCCTCTAGTCCCTTTAAGTCACAGCTGCTGTAAAATCCTTAGCTGATACCTGCTGATCTGCCTCCATCTACCATGTTCCCTTGTTCACTTGTTCAGTGAGGCTCAACCCAAGACCTGATGCAGCTCCACGTTCTGGCCTGTGGGCTGCCTGTTGAATCAAGTGTACAACTTCATCACAGCACTGGTCAAAGTGCACTGGTCAGCCCTGATTCTGCTGGACCTCTGTGCTGTTTTTTTCTTTTTTTAAAGCAGCTGTATCATGCTTTTCAAACGTTCCAAAAGTCAAATACAGGCATTTATTAAGCTAAATATGTTTCCATCGCTACTATGGAAACTAATCTGGTGTAAATGTTCGTTTTTTATGCGTCTAATTTCCAACACGGAAGTAAGATGGCTGACTGTCCTGAACCGCGGAGCTCTCGACCAATTGCAACATGTTTTACGCCCATTTCATGACGTCGCCCCGGAAGAGACACTGATTCTGAAGGTAACAGAATTGTTCTTAACACCGGCACCGGCACTCACATGGATGTTATCTGTAAACATTGATGGATAATCGGACTCCGATCGACGGGATAAAACGGAGCAGCCTGTTATGGAGCTGTATGCTCCACCCAGAGTCTGATATGGAGTTTGAAGTTGAAGTACCACAGAAGTACCACAGAGACTCTGATAAGTAAGTAAATTAGCAAACAAATCATAGGCTAACAGTTAGCATTGATCTGAGAGACGTTTTTCTCTCACCGGTGCTGTTGTCTGTCCATGAGGCGTTTTTATAGTAGGAACTGCGTCAGGTTTCAGAAGTAAAAAAAAAGTAGAAAAAAAAACACTTTACTGCCCGAGATTCATGAAGTTGTCAGAAGTGAAGTTCACACACAAAGTTGAGTTTTTTTCTGCTCCTGAAGTTATAATCCAACCACTTCTGGGAAGTCGATTCATCCAGAACAACAAATAAACTCCCACGCTGAACGTAACTGCATTTTTCCCAACGTGCCGTCCTCTAGAGCTAAAAAACAAAAATCTCCTGAATGTGGATGAAACGTCTGTTAGCTGATGGCTGTTTGTCTCTGAGGAAATCTTCCTGCAGCTGTTAGTTTCTTCCTCAGAGAGTGTGGATAGGTTAGGATTCTCTAAGAGTTTCTGTTCCACAAAGAGGGCGTCTGGCTACGATGCTGCGCATGCGTGTTTGTGGCTTCCTGATTGGTGCGCCTCGTTGCGTATACCGATGTCCGTCAGTTATGTTAAGGAAGCTACAGCTTGGCCTGAATATTCATATATATACTCACATATGCACAAATGAAAGAAAAAACGACTTAAATGAAGTTTTTATGAGGAAATAACGGTAACATGCTGAGAAGCTCTGACAGTCCATTTTTCATGATACGGCTCCTTTAAGTAGATCAGAGTTCTGTTGCACAGCCTAGAAAATTGTTTTGAACCCTACAGCTGTCCTTAACTGGTTCTGGTCCTTCCTAGAAAGCTGACGTTACTTTGTTACAATGGGCAGCTATGAATCTGAGTGAGTGGAGTGCCCCGGGGGTCAGTTCTTGGACCTCCTCTGTTTAACTTGTACATGCTCTGTCTGGGTTTCAGAACTTTGACATCAATTTTAACAGTTGTGCAGAGGATACACAACTTTATGCACCTCTGCAGCCCAGCAGACTCCCTGTGCCAATGTTTGGAGCAAATAAACAAGGGGATGAGAGAGAATTTTCTACAGTTAAATGAGGACTAAACTGAGATTATTCTGTTTGGTAACAAAAGAGGAGGGTCAGCTTTAGTGAACATTTCATCTCTTAAAATAACCAACCAACTCATGTCAGTGTTCATGCTTTACCAGCTCAGCAATATCAAAAGATCAAAAAGTTTTCTCTCTCTAAAAGGCCAGGAGGAAGTATCAATGTGTTCATCTGTGGCATGGATGACTGGAATGACTCTACATAACACTATGCATAATATTTCTTTGACCAATGTCAGTTTGACTTTTTCTTGCTGAAATCCACCCTGAAATCAGACCCGCTGTTGGGCAAAGAGCTTGATAGGATAGGAAATTAACAAAGTAGATAGATATGTAAGGAGCAACAAGTAGAATAGTAGAATTGAGTGAAAAGAACTTTATTTGATTTTGAAAAGAAAATACACACAAAAAATCTTCTGGCAGTCCTCTTCACTGAGACCTATGAGAAATAAATGTAAACATAAGGCCTACTCACCAACACTGCACATTTGAGGCATTTAGAAGTTTCAAATGGAGATGTTTTGAATGCAATAACAATGGTTAATGTCACTTACTCACCAATGACTTCTTTATATGAGGTGGGGAGTCCAGCTTGTTGGAGCCCAGCCTTTAAGAGGCGGATTTCCTGTCTGGCCGAGTTTGCATTCGTCTTGTAAGATTCAGTTGCTCCTCTCCAGAAGTCTGTACTTCAGCCCGTAAAGTTTCCCTTTGCAGAAGAGCCTTGCAGTCTTCATCTGTGTCTGCTGATGGGTGCTTTATCCCCTTTTTCTGGGCAGCAACTGGGGGCTCTTCCAGGGAATGTAGGACTACAGCTTCATCCCCAATGGTGCTGAGGTTTAAAATATATGTACTTTCAGCTTGACTTGACTCATTGTCCTCATTGCCAGGTCCCTATAACACCTTCTATGACATGCAGGGTTGGTGACCTCTCACCTCCAATAATGTCAGGAACACATCGATGTACTCACCCCTCTTAAAGGGCTTGTTTCCCATTTGGGGGCGCCTGGATTCAGAATGGTCCTTTGTGGCCCTGGCCTTAAGGATTTTTTTCACCTGAATTTTTTCTGCTCTGTGGTCCAGAGTCAAAGGCACTTACGTAGTCTGTGATGAGATTCCAAACCTATATTCAAAAGCTACACAGACTTTATAGCCTACCTTATCCCATTAGTGTGATTGTTGAACAAATGAAAATAAAGCCTTCCCTTAGGTTTTAATGTCAGCTGCACTGCATGATCCAACTTAAGGGTTTTAAATCAAATGTTAAGGTTTGATTACATTTTGGACCTAAAATCTAGACTGAATCCACCCTTCTTATGGGTTCAGTTTAATCCATCTTTAACGGATCAAAGTGATCCCGATACTGCAACAAAATTCTGAAAAACCCAAACTCAAGGTTTGATCTGGATCAAAAACAGGATTGGAATACCTGATCTAATCCAAATCCATAAGCCATTCTTGTTTTGAAAAAGCCATTTACAGGATTTGATCCAATCCAAAATCTGAGCGGATTACTTTAGAAAAACTGGGCCCTGGCGATAGATTTCTCCAATCTGTCCCAAAAGCATCAAGAACTTGGTTAAAATCACCCCCAAAATTAGAGAAGGTCATCAAAACCTAAAATAACCTTCTTTAAATTTAAGAAAAAATCCAGATCTTCAATATTAGGAGCATAAATATTATGTATGATTATATCTTGTCCTAAAATATTAAATAATAAGATTAATACACAGCCTTTTTTGTCTGTGTGTTTTCCGCCTTCCTGATTTCTTTTTTTTTTTTTTTTGCATGTTAGTCACACTTAAATGTTTCAGATCATCAAACAAATTTAAATATTAGACAAAGATAACCCAAGTAAACACAAAATGCAGTTTTATAATGATTTTTTATTGTAAGGGGGAAAAAAATCCAAATTTAAAGGGACTTAAGGCAAGATTAAGAAACGAAGCTCGCGACTGGCGCGACTGGCGCTTCAGGTAACTGCAGCCACGAGCCAAGCCGTCACGGAGCACAAACTGAAGCTATAATGTTTTTTACTCACTTTTTTCTCCGTACTTCCACTTTTTAGTGTCTTTCAGATGATCTGGATCGTTTGCTGACGGCAGAATCATGCATAACTATCGCTTACAGTGTTTGAATTTACCGCGACCGTCTTCTTCCTGCTTCAAAACTGCGGATGTAGCGTCATTTGATGTCACATCTGCATGGCAGAGCTGGAAAACTATAATGTTGTTTACGATGCTTTTTCTTCATAGTTCCACGTTTTAGTGTCTTTCAGTTGATCTGGATCGTTTGCTGACGGCAGAAGAATCCATAACTATCGCTTACAGTGTTTAAATTTAACGCAACCGTCTTCTTCCTGGATCAAAACTGCGGATGTAGCATCATTTGACGTCACGTCCGCAGGGCGGCGTGGAAAATTCAGACACTGAATTGCAGCTTTATGCAGCTCACAGCCTGTTCAAGGCAACGGAGAGAAACGTGGTGGAAACGTTATTTTTGGTATTTAGCGCTTCATCACCCATTAGTATGAAAAAAAGGGACATGCATGTTTGTTTGTTTTTAAATTCCTGCCTCAAGTCCCTTTAAATGTCCCTGCATGAAAAAGTGATCTTCCCCTAAACCTAATAACTGGTTGTTCCACCTTAGCAGCAACAACTGCATCAAGCGTTTGTGATAACTGGCAGTGAGTCTTCTACAGCGCTGTGGAGGAATTTTGTTCCACTCATCTTTGCAGAATTGTTGTAATTCAGCCACATTGGAGGCTTTTCCAGCATGAACCGCCTTTTTAAGGTCATGCCACAGCATCTCAATGGGATTCAGGTGGGGGCTTTGACTAGGCCACTCCAAAGTCTTCATGTTGTTGTTCTTAAGCCATTCAGAGGTGGACTTGCTGGTGTGTTCTGGATCATTGTTCTGCTGCAGAACCCAAGTGCGCTTCAGCTTGAGGTCACCAACAGATGGCCGGACGTTCTCCTTCAGGATTTTTTGGTAGAAGCAGAATTCATGGTTCCATTTACCACAGCAAGTCTTCCAGGTCCTGAAGCAGCAAAACAGCCCCAGACCATCACACTACCACCACCATGTTTTACTGTTGCTATGATGTTCCTTCTCTGAAATGCCGTGTTACTTTTACGCCAGATGTAATGGGACCTCCACCTTCCAGAAAGTTCCACTTTTGTCTCGTCAGTCCACAGAGTATTTTCCCAAAAGTCTTGGGGATCATCAAGATGCTTTCTGGCTAAACTGAGACGAGCCTTTATGTTGTTTTTGCTCAGCAGTGGTTTTGGTCTTGGATCTCTGCCATGCAGCCATTTTTGCCCCCCAGTCTCTTTCTGATGGGGGAGTCATGAACACTGACCTTCATTGAGGCAAGTGAGGCCTGCAGTTCTTGGATGTTGTTCTGGGGTCTTTTGTGACCTCTTGGATGAGTCGTCGCTGTGCTCCTGGGGTCATTTTGGTCGGCCGGCCCCTCCTGGGAAGGTTCACCACTGTTCCATGTTTTCACCATTTGTG
This sequence comes from Atherinomorus stipes, assembly GCA_023101725.1. Classification (NCBI taxonomy): domain Eukaryota; kingdom Metazoa; phylum Chordata; class Actinopteri; order Atheriniformes; family Atherinidae; genus Atherinomorus; species Atherinomorus stipes. Next base: position 51,084 of record JALJCO010008848.1, on the reverse strand, counting down.
GATAATGGTTCTCACTGTGGTTCTCTGGAGTCCCAAAGCTTTAGAAATGGCTTTGGAACCTTTTCCAGACTGATAGATCTCAATGACTTTGTTTCTCATTTGTTCCTGAATTTCTTTGGATGGCAGCATGATGTCTAGCTTTGGAGGATCTTTTGGTCTACTTCACTTTGTCAGGCAGGTCCTATTTAAAGATCCAATATTATGCTATATTTCAAAATAAATAATATTATCAATGAGGCCCCCAAAGCATGTATTTGCCCTTTTTGCAGAAAAATTTCTCTCAGATTAGGCGGGCACCCTGTACCAGAAACCTCCTAATTCAGCCCTCTTTTGGCCAAGCTGTTCTGATGCCCTACTTAATAGTGCAATGAGCTGCTGATTTCCACGCCCCCTCCCTCACGAACGCTGCACCCCCACCAACCCGCAACCATGACAACCAGTCAGAGTCTGTAAAAGATGGCGGCTATTGGAGAGTGTTCCTGATATGTTTGACCCTTTATCTGAACTTGAAGAGGGAGAGAAGAGCATAAAAAAGAACAAGAGGTGCGAATGCAACAAGAAGTTTCTAAAGGGTAAGGTTTGATATTTTAAAAGTTTTTCCCTCAGAGAATAATGTTCTTTTGTTATGTCCGCTGAAAGTTTGAAATTTCGAAACACAAATACAATGCGATATTGCCCTTTTTTTTTTTTTTTTTTTTTTTTACATACGGCTCTTTCTGATGCAAATTGAAAAGGACAAACCCTGAAAACACCAAGGCCCTGATTTACAAAGAATCCAAATAAAGACCGCTAATCTATTTGCCTCGGTAATAAATAGCGTGCACTGTCTCTTCAGCGTTTGCGGGTGATCTACAAAGATTACACACGTAATCTGTAACAGGCGCAAACAGCAGGATTTAAATGAGGATTTAGCTGCTGTTGCTGCACCACAGAAAGTTCAGAAATGCACGTGGTAAACACAAAATGAAATTCATCCTGATAGAGAGATATTAAAAATGGAGATAGGAGGTTTGTACCCGACAGTGATGAAAAACAGTAACTCCGTTTTTCCACAATGGTGTTTATCTGTTTTTGCAAATGAACTCTTCATATACACTACTCACAAAAAGTTAGGGATATTCAACTTTTGGTTTTTGGAGAACAGAATGATGCAGAATAAATATTTAACCACTGAACAATGTACATGTGCATTGAAAAGTTTAGAGAAAGTTTAACTCAGTTCACCAGGAAAGGTTGTAGTGGATTTTAGATTCACTCTGACATCAGACAAAAAGCCAAATATCCTTAACTTTTTGTGAGTAGTGTGATAACTATAAAATAAAGACAATGCAGCAGGTTTCCCTGTGGGTCGTAGGAGGAGGCCAGTTTGAGGACGAGGATAAGGAGACGCTGCTGAAGATGGTCTGATATTACACAGACAGTGCACTTTCTTTGGCACAATGCCAGATGCTGGACCTGCGTAATTGCCCCCCACCCCACACAAAACTCAGTTAAATGTAGTATAAATAGTTTGTGCTACGTTACTGGTTATTTTCACTGAGTTTTGTGTGGGGTGGGGGCCACTTCACGCTGGACAGCGACCTCAGAGCAGCAGTGTTGTGGAGAGGATGAGCGCGCAGGAACTAATCTAAATTTAAAAGTATGACATTGGTAAAACATAAAAGAAAAGAAAAAGACATGATTCATGTCAGCTTTAACCTGCATGATGCTGCAGCTGCAGACGTTCTGATTCATGTCTAGAATAACTCGTGCTAAACAGTGATGTTGATTGTTATTTCATTAAATAATGAAAACTTGACATGTCGCCTGCACACTTCATGAGAAATGATGTGGTCCCGATGCTGCATGTCTGCAGTCCTGCAGCATCTTCCAGCATCAGTGCATAAAGCTGCAGTAACAGCTGCTTTTCAGACGCGATAAATTACACGCAATTATTTGCGCCCGCTTTCCGTTGCACGGTTGATAAATCATGTGTGTTAAGCTGAGTTGTTCGCATCGTCTCCCCCCAATATTCTGCGCGCTCTGGCAGAAACACCCAGATTAACACCAGCCTGAGACAGAACAGAGTTCCTGTGCTGTGGAAAACATCCTGTCTTGTTCCTGTCCCTAAAAAAACACAACCAGCTGAACCAAATGACTACAGACCAGAACCAGAACCAGGACCAGAACCAGATGACTACAGACCAGAACCAGGACCAGGACCAGAGCCAAATGACTACAGACCAGTTGCTCTGACATCTCACATCATGAAAGTCCTGGAGAGACTCTTACTGGCTCACCTCAACAAGCAGGGCCCAATTGTTTCTCATAGAAACAACAATACTGGAGAACCACACACAATGTTTAATTAATGAACCTAAGTTACACTACATTTTCAGTATTTAATAAATACTTGAAAATGTGTTAAGAAATTAGTCAGTCATCTGTTTATGAAAACTAAAATTCCATATTGTGCTATTGTGTTCTTGTCTTTGGGCGACAGTGGCTCAGGTGGTAGAGCAGGTCGGCCAATGATCGGAGGATCGGCGGTTTGGGTTTGAATCCCGATCCCCCAGCCATCTGTTGTTGTGTCCTTGGGCAAGACACTTAACCCCCCTTGCCTTGTATGAATGTGTGTGAATGTTCCGGTGGTGGTGGGAGGGGCCGTAGGCGCGAGATGGCAGCCACGCTTCCGTCAGTCTGTCCCAGGGCAGCTGTGGCTACATACATAGCTTACCATCACCAAGTATGAATGAGGAGTGAATGAATAATGGATCTACTGTGAGTGCTTTGAGTTCCTGGATAGGAAAAAAAAGTGCAATATAAATCTAATCCATTATTATTATTAATAACTTCTGTATTCACACTTTTTATGTTTTATGGATAGGTGCTCCTGTGGTAACTGTGCAACCATGCCCAAAGAAGACGAGTGTATTTGCTGTTTGGATATACCACAGGTAGTAATTCCCTTGTTAAACAGACCAAAAAGTGTAATTAGGCTACCGATTACACTTACATATTGCTATAACAATGTCTGTTTGCTGTAGGTCACCAGACGGCTTAGGGAGGTTGATGGAGACCTGTCATGTATGGTTGATCATCCTGGGTTGGAGCCCGTTTGCCTGAATGTCTACTCCCTGCAGAATGCCAGCCAAATATACCGAGCTGACTGTGGGCCTTTGCAGATGAGAGGAATACACCGGTATGTTGTACTTTCTAAAATGTTCTTGTCTGAATAAAGACTAAAACATTTATATATATATATATATATATATATATATATATATATATATATATATATATATATATATATGTATGTATGTATGTATATATACATATATAAAGAAATCTTGCTTTTACTTTGCAGACATAAATATGAAACACAACAAATACAAGAACACAACATTACAATATGGAACTTTAGCTTTCATAAACAGATGACTGACTTATTTCTAAGTCATGGCCAATCTAGCAGGCAACAAGCAATAAAAACGGTGTAATAAACAACTATAAATCTATGCAATAATAAATAATTGTCCGATGTGTTTAGGTGTTATAGGTTTCTGGCCTATAGCAGTTTTGTGAGCTGGTGCTGGGGCTCTCTGGGCCGCAGAATCCGGGTCATCATTCCAGCTTGTGTGGTCCTATGCATCCACACAGAGTTCCCTGATGCTGAAGGCCACTACGTGGGATTCAAACTGGCCCTCGATTGAACCTGGAGACGTAGCTGGCGATGACCACCTCCTTGTCAGGACGCTCATACTGTGCAGTCAAGTCCTCTGGGACGGGGATGGCCAACAGCGCACTTGTGTAGGGTCCATGAAGACTTTTTCAACTATGAGGTCCATCATGTCAGCAACATACCCCGTTTGATAATACACAAGCACAAAGATTTTGTTTACTTGTATTATTATTATTATTATTTCTAAATTAATTTATTTCTTCAAAACATTAAATATGCATAATACATTTTAATAATTTGCTATGATTTAGTTATTAATATTATTTAATTGATCTTCAACATTCAACGTTCAACATTTAATTTAGACTGTTCTGTTTCATTGTTTTTTTTAAGTGACAGAAATACTTAGAACTGCAAATTCAAACATGTTCAGGTAAAAAGTTAAAAGAATTGAACACATACTGAATGTTGGCTTTGTCTTCTGTGGTTTGGCTCTACATTCTCCCTTCATAGCCTTTGGAAAGTGGACCTTGAAGAGAGGAACACCTTCCTGTGTTGTGGCTGGTGGTCGGTTAGTGTTTTCGTTGTAATACATGGCAGCCAGTCTGAAAGTGCAAGAAAGACAAAAAATACAGATGGTCAATCAAATAAAAGTTTAGACTACAACACTCATGAACTCCAAGTAACCTAATTTTGAATTACCTGCAAAGCATTCCAGTAAATGGAAAAACAACCTTCATTGGAGCAAAACATAGCATGACGCCAAGGAAAGCCTCCAAAGATGAAGTCTGGTGGTGAGGGCTCAGTTTGGCAACATCCTTCTCAAACTTGTAGAATGCCCGATTTGCTACGAACGGGGGGGTGAAGGAATATTTTAAAATGCAACAGAGAAAAATTACTGATATTATTTGAGATAAATTTGTAAAAGCTACTAAATTACTAGGTGATCACAGTTTTGAAATGAGGACATATGTAATAACTTTTGTTTGTAAGGTGAACACCTGCTTGGAGCCATTTACTCTTGTCCTGGGTCTGATGGATGTCATGCAGGCACTTGGGGTAAAGAGGATCCTCATGGATGTGGATGTCTTGCACATGGTTTAGGATCAACTTCCACTTTGCCAGTCTCTCAGCACCAGTGGCTGAGGTAGCTGCAGTCCACTAAATGTGGTTGTTTATGCTTCTTTTCCACTTCTGGAGTTTTTCAAAGACTTTCTGCTTACTGAGCTTCTCCAGTTTTTTTTTTAATTCCTACAGTGCATGTAAGATACAACAGGATATGATAATCAATTCCCAAGCAAATAATACTGATTGACTCCAAGCTTATGTTACTATTAGGACATGATTTATCTTTCATGATCCTCCTACACTCTTAGAAATAAAAGTGCAACCTGGAACCGTATACGGTTCTTCGGTTTGTCCTCATAGGGGATCCCTTTTTGATGCAAGTTAGAACCCTTTTGTATGGGTTATAAGTGTAACCCTGGAACCCTACATGAAAGGTTACACCCAGAACCATCAGTACAAGGTTCTACGCAGAGCCCCCATGAAAGGTTCTGCACTGAACCCTGCAATAATAAAGTGGTTCTACCTGTAACCCTTACCAAGGGTTACTGGTGGAACCCTTTTCTGTCCCAAGAGTTTCATCGAGAACTCACACAGGGAGTTCCATGGAGAACCCTTTTATATTCATCTACAACCCATATACCTTTTTTGATGATTACGCTGATGACCCTCTTCTCTTTTTATGGTTATAGAAAACATTGATGTGACAAATCAGTCACAATTATTACATAACATACATATTGTACATCATCTTCATCCAAAATAGTTGAGATTGAAAAAGCATTCAAATTCCTTCAGATCTTTTTTTATTCAAAAATCTTAACACAATGATGAAAGATGAGGACATTCTCTCTGATGAAAGGTTTTACTGGTCCTGTGCGGAATAAGGGTGAGCATAGCAGGCCAGTAAAATCAGCAATGTTACGGACAGACAAGGTACCCCAGGATGTCCTCGGAGTCGTCAGATGGGTGAATATAATCTCCAGCAATGGTGACATAGAAAGGAAAGACAAAGGCCGCGTTTCCCAGATTAGTTAAGACACTCTTAACGCTGAGGTCCTCCTTAAGTCACTTCTTAAAGGTGCCTTGTTTGGACGTTGCGTTTCCCAGATGCGCTCTTAACTTAGTAGCTTCTTTATTTTCAGGAGCTGCCAGACCCACTCTTTCGACCCTTCTTTAACGTTCCCCCCTGCTAAGGGAACAACAGGCCCATCTACTGGTCACTTTTGGAAACGACACTATTTCCCGTGAAAAAAAAGTAGAAAATGGAAATTATTAAAAATGGACCTATTCACGGATCAGTTGTTGTATTGAGTCATGTTTTCTCACTCATGTCATAATGTCAATCATCTATGATGGAAGAAAACTGTAGTTACCGAGTGAATGACAGAAAATATTGTGGTCAAGTTTAATCATTATGGCAAGATAGGCCTGTGGGTATCAACCACAGAAACAAAAACATTGCGGTAGGAATTGTACGCAAATTATACGCAAATCTATGAGGACTCACGTCATATTTACGCATTTGTCAGCTGTTCATGATGAGATGCACCTGCTTCGCTCAATAAAAGCATGGCCATTTACGCATACCCATATCAGACCCGCATCAGATGTCTGTGCAGAGAACCAAACCAAACCACCCCCTCCAGTCACCAAACCACCCCCTCCAGTCACCAAACCACCCCCAAACCAAACCACCCCCTCCAGTCACCAAACCACCCCCTCCGGCCACACTTTGATATTGAACTATAAAACACTTCAGTACCACCCGAACCACCTATTTAGGTCCCCCTGACTACCTTTCTCTGCCAACCTCAGCACAAAGGTCATGTTAAAAATCATAGGTGGCACTGGGCAGTGATTCAAAAATGGCAAACACAACCTCTCAGTGTAATATGTGGAGCATTCCCATTACTTTGCGTTTACGCAGGCCTTTGAAGAATTGGGCACGAGTGAGTGGCAGAACAAGCCATTCTTTATTAAGTCACGTCAACCATTTGCGGGATTACTGTTTGTTGAATGCACGTGCGTCATCCTGGACGCACACTTTACGCACCAGATACAGTATGTCGCCCATTTACCAAATGCTGCCATGTGGAGCTCATTTAACATAAGATGTGTGTAGGTGATTACATCCTCCAAGATTTCCCCAGACAACAGTAACCCGACAAAAAGTTTTTGTAAGTTTGGTGCATATCGTTTTTGGCTGAAGCTTGTCAGGAGTTCCAGGAGTTGATCTATTTTTTTGCGAACAAGAAAATGTTACCCTTTTTCAGTGTTTCAATCACCTAGCCACCGTTTCCCGATTCTACTACTGAGCATCGATATGACACACACGCACGTTTCAGGAATCCTCTTGGCGGGGTTCCCTTCAGCCATTACGTCAACAAATAGCGTCAGAATGACCATTATTTATAGGGCATCTGTAAATTTCCAATCGCCTACACCTGCTTAGCACAATTTGGCCAATTACACAATATACAATGAGCTTTTCAATGAATATTTGCAATCACTGGTAATCACATGCATATTTTTAACAGTTTGTCTTCTTGCACAAACACATAAACGTATAAATGGGCTCAATATCAGCGTCGGAAAATAACCTCCACACTAAATGAATGGTGTCGATCGATATACCTGACCTCGACTGCTTTTTTTTCAGCACCCCCGGAAGTGGATAGCTTCTGTTAGGACCTTCTTAAGATGTAGCGTAGCCAAGACGTTTCTCAGGAAATAAGAACGCGTGAAAGAAGCAATCTGGGAAACGGGCGTATCTTTGCGATGCTTTGTTGGGAAGAGCTTCCTTGAGGCCTTCTTTAATCCAAAGAAGAATCTTAACTGGGAAACGCGGCCAAAGTCAGTTAGTAGCACCCATACAAGAAATAACTGCTACATTGGATGAATTACCAACAGTAATTGGATGATGCAGTGAGAATTATCTGAGTATTGGATCCACTTTGATGGTAAAGTTCAAGATGTTTTAGATGTCTTTTTTTGTGTTGCAGTTTTAATAGGGCAACAGGATTACTGAAGATTCATGACATCTCACCCAAAAAGGCATTTGCAAAGTCACCAAAACCCTCTTTTTTAACCAGTCATCTGCAAGAAAATACAAAAGAGAAACTACTATTATTAAGATAGCCTTCCTCTATGAAAGCCCTTAACTACTCATGCTTGATAAGATAAGAAAGTTGATTTAACTTACTTTGATTCTCTTGAGTTTTTAAATGTTGTCACGCTTAACCCGGCTTCTAAATCAAATTCCTACACTGGTGATCATGAGGGAATTGTAATCACCACACCTGATATGCCATACCTGTTTTTTCAAGAATAGTCCAGAGGCAATTCAGCTTCCACGGGACAACCTGCGGGGCAGCCAGCTCCCAGGACCCACATGTCAAAATATATTCCCAAACAAAAATGGTCCGATACTTAATTCCAAAGGAAATTCATTTTACATGAGACAGACTGACATATGAATATAGTTTTGGTTTGTAGCAAAGGGCCCTCACATTTGACTATTTGACCTAATTAAATGGTTCTTTAATGAACCACACTGGTTGCATTGATTATTTCATCCAACATTTTCCTTTGGATGTGAGAGGACTCAGTGGTAAGCCTGCCATACCCTGATTGATTGAACTGGGTGCCTGTATGTTGAAGGTTAAGTGGATTGGAGCTTAGGGGCCGTTCACACGAGGACGATTGTGGGCAAAAACGGCGAACTATTTCATCGTTAGTGCCTTTCGTTCACACGGCAACAGCGTTATTCTGGGTTAAAGATGCAAAAACCTGAAGACTCGTTCCAAAGTAGAATTCCTGGGGACGCAACGCTGTTGCGCCCTCGTCTGCACGGTCCAAAACGCAGGAATGATGGTGGACCCACAGACCTGCTGATGCCGTGCTCTCGTGGCATGCGCCTGATGTCACACAATACAGGAAAAACAACAACGTCGGACTACCTGAGCCCAGCGGATCTCCACATTGCGAGCTTGTAACTGAGTGTCGTTTGGAGAAGTAATTCTACCTCCCCATCTGTCCACACAAAGTTCCTCCTCATCGCCACCATAGTTGTTTTGATTTTGAAGAGAACAGTCAGAGACGAACGATTGTACGCATGCGCGTGGACATGGTGGAGTTCTGTCACAGCACCACTTAAAGGCCCGGCGTGCAGATCCAATCAAATTCCACGCACGCTTGCATCCTCGTATGCACACAGATTTCTTCATGACGATGCTGGTGTGAACGCGGATACAAAGATGAAGACGCCACTTTTGCATCTTTGCTTCTGATCGTCGCCGTGTGAACGTAGCCTTAGATCCCATTGAAACAATAGAGAGGCATATAGTTCTTCAATTGTTAAATGCATGATTGTGCCTGTTGGCACATGAATTAGTTTATTCAGTTTGCTTTGATAGAATGCCTCGATAGATGGTATATAAGAGTTTTGTTACATGGAAAACTGGATGTATTTTTTGGGGGGGGGGGAATGGAGAATAGAACAAAAGTAAAAGCTACTGTGAGGCATTAGGAACATGATACCCTCCCTTATCAGTGGGTTTTACTTCAGGGGGCAGGATTGTGGGGGTTTGCTTCAGAAAGATGCAATTTGTCTGGAAGTCAGACAACCGAGACATTCTCAGAACAATTTTCCCAAATGTTGACTGGTGGATGTCCTGACATGTGCTCATGTTAAAGTAGGTGGTGTGGCAAGGTACACAATGAGGACCCGGGCAGGATTCAATCCCCAGACTCCTGGGTGAAAGTCATGCACGCTGATCATTCAGCCAAAGGGACATCCCTGTGGCAAAGTAGCCAGGGCGCATTATCTATCGGAGGCATAGTGAAAGGACCCCTGACTGTTCAGAGGTATAACAGTACCTGGTGGAAATTCCGTCTCCTTAAATTTCCATTGCCTAAAATGGGCTACCGAACAAAAGCCACATCCACGTTTGAAGATAGGTGCTCATGGGGCTGATTTCTAGAACTGATTTTGTGACAGCCAATCAGCAGCCATGGTGTAGAACACGTGGTAACACCCAATGAAGCTCATATGAGACCACAAATACTTCAGCATGAACACGTCATAGCATCCACCAATCTACATTCAGTAAAATGATGCTTGACCTGACTAACCTCCTAGAAAGCGTCAGCAGCTGAATTGCATGCCAATGCCTGCGGCAGCAGTGGCTCAGGTGGCAGAGCAGGTTGTCCAATGACTACAAGGTTGGAGGTTTGAATCCTGCTGCCCCACTCAGCCTGTCCTTGTGTCCCTAGTTAACATACTTTGCCTCCAGTGTCAGCATCTCTGGTGCAGGAATGTTTTGGGGTGCCCAGAAAGGCTGTTGGTGCAGATTGGTTGCCATTTTTCAGTCTGTCTGTCCCAAGGGGGGGGGCTTACCATCATGAGGGGTGAATGAATAATGGTTACAATAATAACGGTTCGTTCTTTATTAATCCCAATTGGAAAATTCAACTCTGCTTTTAACCCATCTCCCTTTTAACTTGGGGGCAGTGGGCTGCAAATCACGGTTCCCAAAGGTGGGGGGTTTTATATTATTTATTTGTTTCTTTAATTGGGACAACGCATATAAAAACAAGGAGGAAAACTCCTAAATATGCCAGATTTTGCCAAAAGGCTGGTTTTCATCTGCTGTCCCCTTCCAGATCCTGAAAAGGCTCCCTAAAATATGGAGATACAGAAATATAAAGTACGTAAACAGCTATTGTAACAAACCTTTCCAAATTAGTAAGGATATTTGCCTATGTTATTTTATCTGGTCACCAAATAAGGGACTTGAACCTGGTTTCCTGCACCAAAGCCTACAGTGCTGACCGCTGGACTACCCCCTCCCTCACAATGCTGAAAGCTCAGAGTGCATTTAAAAGTGCTATATAGAGCTAATCCACTATGATTATTTTTAACTAGCTGAAACAAACCCCTAAAATTCTGTCACCTTGGTCGCATGCTTTATTGTCCGTTCCTGTGTCATCTACAGTCTTTGAACACTGTTTTGCAAAATGAGAGCATTCCAGACACATGCATTTAAAATACTTTTTATAACGTGAATATATGAGGGCGATGATCTCCGAACCCCCAGATTCCACATACTCCACTCCGCTCTGTTCCGCCCTGCACAGCACAACAAATACTTTGCTATATTGTCATCCATCCAACAGGATTTGAAGAACCTTTTCTCCAAAAAAGGGTTCTTTGTAAGAATAATGGTTCCTAAAGGAACCTTTTCAATGCAGAGAACCCTTAAAGAATCCAACATGGCCACATTCAATGAAAAAGGGATTTTCAGAAGCAAATGGTTCTAGGAAGAACCTCTGCCTTTCACAAAGAACCACTTTGCAACCCTTTTTTCTAAGAGTGTATGTAACATGCATTCATACAGGCAAATGCTTTGTTCATGATGCCCTTTTAGTACCAGCCAATATGAGGACTAGAGCCCGACCGATAGGGGATTTTTTGATGCCGATATTGGGGGCTTTAAAAAACGATATCCGATATATCGGCTGATATCTGATATCAGCCGATATCTCATGTCAAAAATTATCATGGACATACAGTATCTGTACTGTCCAACTGTAGTCCAACTAAAATTCTGATAATGACCAAAATATGATTCAAGACTAAGAAACAGAACACTCCACTCTAAAAATCCACTAAATGATGTCGTTTCCAGTAAATTCTGGACGCTACCCACTCAGGACACTTGGATTACATTGGACGAGCAGTATGGAGGAATATTGACACGTTTTTGTGGACTTTTATGGACCTTTTAGTTTCAAGCACCGGTCACCTCCATTATCTGAAAGTTGGGGGGAAACGAGAAGCCGTCCTGATCGCCGGCTGCATTTGAGAAATTAAAAAAGTGCTGCAGAGTCTTTCTCACCATGAGGAGGGGGTGGAAGATAAAGTTACATCATTCTGTGGGTGAAGTGTTTCTTTAACACAAGGGACCAAACTAGATTTTAGCAATGTTGCAGCTTTTAAAACATCTCAACAGAAATACAAATAAATACGTCAGTTGGAGCCTTTTAATTAGTTTAATGAAAACTTAAACTTCTGAATTTATGAGCTCCAGTAAAACCTGCATGTCATGAAGTGTAGAGGGACGCAATATAATCATCTTATATTAGATAACAGTGAAGATGGAAGTTAACAGTTGCTTTTATCTTGTCTGGGTCACAAAGAGGCGACTTACACCGCATTTAAATGCTGTATAATAGTCCAACATTCATACTTGCTAAAACTCCCGACTCACGCAGGACCCCTTTTTATTTTTGACATATATATATATATATATATATATATATATATATATATATATATATATATACACTGCCTGGCCCAAAAAAAAGTGGCCACCTGGATGTAACTAAGCAAACAGGTCGGAGCCTCCTATTGGATAATTACATGATGGGCGATTATCTTTCAGCTGCAACAAGTTATTTAACCCCAACTGGTGCAATGAGTTGCTTCTCATTTCCATGACAACCATGTGGAAAGACACATCCGTGGTCGTGGAAAAGATGTTAGTCTGTCTGAGAAGGGTCAGATCATTGGCATCAAGAGGTGAAAACATCTAAGGAGATGCAGAAACTACTAAAACTGGGTTCAGAACAGTCCAACACATTCTGAAAAACTGGAAGGATGGTGGACCATCGTCTTCCAGGAAGAAATGTGGCCGGAAAGGCAGATGAAGTGATGCAGCATCATGCTAGTGCTACTGTATGAGCCTGTGGGGGCAGTGTGATGATCTGGGGTTGCTGCAGTTGCTCAGGTCCAGGTTCAGCAACAGTATGAGCTCAGATAATGAGGTCAGCTGATACCTGAATATACTGAATGAGCAGGTTATTCCATCAATGGATGTTTCTTTCCTGATGGCACGGCCATATTCCAAGATGACCGTGCCAGAATTTATCGGGCTCAGATTGTGAAAGATGGTTCAGGGATCATCAGACATCATTTTCACACATGGATTGGCCCCCACAGAGTCCAGACCTGAACCCCATTGAGAATCTTTGGGATGTGCTGTGGTCAGACTCTACAATCATCATCAAGATCTTGGTGAAAAATTGATGCAACAGGATGCAAATAAATCTGGTGACATTGCAGAAGCTTCTGGAAACACAGCGAATGCTGCCGCAATCAAAGCTAAAGGCTCCAACCAAATGTGAAAGGTTTGACCTTTTTTTTTTATCGCGACTTTTTTTTGGGCCGGGCAGTGTGTATTTATATATATATATGTATATATATATATATATATATATATATATATATATATATATATATATACAATGGAAAAAAATATTGAACGAGTCAACATTTTTCACAACAACCCAAGTAATGCACACACACACAAAGAAATCCAAACATATGTCCATGAATGAAGTTATCAACTTGTCTTCTGACATTGAGCTCTGTGTTGAAAGCTCAGTTAGATCCAGATTTGCCTACTTGTTCGACTACATTATTCGCTAGTGTTGGAACAACTTTGGTGTTCATGTTAAATACGACCTTGATGGTAAACTGTTGTGGACAAGAGAACAACGGTTAAAAAAGGCATGAAAGTTTATTTTTTTGTATGGTTGCTCCCCTGCTAAAAACTGGTCGAGGGTGCAGCCTCTACAGAGTCAGGACGTCTGAGGGATCTTCATTAAAACTCCCCTGCTCCGGTCCCTTCAGAACGTCAGCTGGACACCATCTCCGGGATCTTCTGGACAGGACTCTCCAGTTGCAACTACTTCCTCTTTTTTTCTCATTTATCTCCTCTTAAATTTCATTCATTATTTAAATAAATATACATTTTTGATAAATAAACAGCTTTAAGTCGCCTGGCTTGTTGTCCTCTTTTCTACCATGACAAGCTTTTCCATGTGTTTATTTATTTTTACCTTGGTAATGTTCTACACACTGACACCAACCACAGGACGACACAATCCTCCATCTACACCGTTACTCATTACCTTGACACGATGCTTTCCAGGTTAGCCAACGACTCACCAGATACTGGCAGGAACTCATGCTTTGGGCTCACTTATTACTCACTTATACGCTTTTAGAACTGGACAACCTGCGATTTAACCTCACAGAGAAGACTGAGACAGACACTTCCTGCTGCAGTCAGTTACACTCTGGAAAGAATCACTTCTTTCCCTGATACTGAAGCTAAATAACATTGTCACTGCAGCGGAGGCATCTCTGAGTCGTTTCAGCATCATGGAGGACGTTTATTCAGCTATGATCAATGTTTCTGCTGCTGTGGGGAACGATCGGCGTGGAAGTGAAGCGCCGCTGTTCCCACAACAATCACTCCCTCATCTGTCCGCCCGCCGCTCACTCCCAGCACGCACACACACGCACACACACGCGCACACACACACGCACACACACGCGCACACACGCACACACACGCGCGCACACACACGCACACACACACACACACACACACACACACACACACACACGCGCGCGCGCGCGCGCGCGCGCGCGCACAGACACACGCGCGCACACACCCCACACACACGCAGGCACACGCACACACACGCATGCACGCACACCCACACGCACACCCACACACGCACGCACGCGCACACGCGCACGCGCACGCGCACACCCACATACACACACGCACGCACACGCATAAATTTAAAAATGAAGTCAACTCTTACAAACATTACATTTCTTTTAAAAGAAGACATTTTATTAAACTCTTATATGATGAGATTAACATCTAAGAGACTATTTCAATCCAGATTACAGAGTTCAACATGTCAGTTGGTATGTATATGAAGTACTTATATGTAGTAATCAGCCTTTCTTGTAGAAGTAAATATGGTAGTGATCTACAGTATGTGCTCACCATGCTGTCCTGTGCATGTGTCTGCTAATTGGACATAAACGTAGAAAGTTAAAGTTTGCTGTGATGTTTTAGATGCAACAGTAAATTGTTGCCGCAGTAAAGTTTGAAACTTGTCAGAAAAGTGCATCTGTGGGAGCTGCAGGGTTGCAACTGTGAAAACTCACCAAAGCTTCTCTTCAACAAAGAAATAATTCACCCAACAGAAATTTAATGGCATTATGTGGTAAATTATGAGTGAAGGAATAAAACTGAGAAACAGAGAAAAACACACAGAAATGGAAACCGGGCTCTTTCTTTAACGGAGGCCATCTCATTTTCAGGAAATAATTACAGAGCATATCTTTCTTGAGTGAAAAGGGGGAAAATGATCGCAAGCCTGTTCATCTTTTGTCTGTTGGAGGGGTCAGAGGGCAAGTCCCATCGTGTCCAGGTGGAGGCAGCTGATTGGCCGATAGCAGTTCCCCAACGGCACCACAGTAGAGCAGCGAGCGCATGGGCCATTTCTGAGGACACAGACATGTGGCACCATTAATGGCATCATGCTTTTACATGAATGAAAAACAGACTGCTGTAGTAGACGCAGAATCCTTTACTCCAGTTCATTTGAATTAACGAACAAAGCAACTGAAATAAAATGAATTATGAATCAAACTTTATTGATCTCCAAAGGTAAATTACATTGTTGCAGAATTTCTTATTTTGTTTAATATCAATCAATCAGCTGCTGGAAAACATGAATTGGAGCAATAGCATTTATGTTTCGCACACACACACACATGCACACACACACCATGCACTTTATCAGGACCACCGGTTCAACAAATAATCAGCTAATCAGCCAATCACATGGCAGTAACTCTGTACAGTCGGTCCTGTAGTCATGGTCAAGATGACATCCTGGAGTTTAGACTGACCGTGACGGGGAAGAATGCAGATTTAAATGGCTGAACATGGTTGTTGGTCTGAGTCTTTACTGGTGGAAATCCACCACAACTATCTGAAGTTTCCTGGGGCCTGTACGACGAAGCCGGATTTTCTCTTATCGAGGTAACTTCGGTTAACACTGGGTTTTTCGTCCTATGACGCTGGTTCACTTCTGATCGGGTTATATCTCCCCGGTAACTTATGCTGAACGCCTAACCTGGTCTGGACCAGGTTAAGTTCTGGATAAGAGATCTCCGACTATGAAAGCACCACCCCCTGACCAATCAGCACTTTTGGAAAATGGCCTGCCCATTTTTAGAAGATCCTGTCGATGCCGGTGCGCAGATCGTGAGAGGAGTTCTTAGAAGAGAGAGAATATTCAGAGATGGTGCCCTTTTGATTTGCCACATGACACTTTATATGAAAGATGTAGGTTTTCCTCTGCTGGACTCCGTTACATCTGTCAGCTGTTAGAGCCGTACATCACTAATGTAACGCATCGCAGCCGGACACCGACAACACCACAGATGCTCTGCATCACACTGAGGTTTTATTAATGTTAGACTAATTGAATTAATTTTGATATAGACCAACGCCTCACCTCGAGTGAAAAAAAAAATTAGTGCTGTACTGATGTAGCTGAAAAGCTTATTTTTTGTGGCCGAATTATGCTCACGGTCCCACTCAGTAAAACGTCATTCATTTATTCATTCATTCATTCATTCACTGGTAGTTTGATGCACACCGTTGGCGACACTGAAAACGTATAAAAACATGTCATGTAATACCCGCTTTTCCCCTGTGGGCTGCACAAATATTAAATGAAATTCCATTCATTCATGAAAGAGTGTGGCAGCATAGAATCTCGTCAATGGCCGGTTTGGATTATATATTTGTATTTGTTCTTTACTTGTTCCCATGATCGTCTTGCGCTGCGGGGTTGCATCTGAAATAATGTGATTAAGAGGTCACACATGTAGAAAACATGAATTTATGGAGCGCACACCCACCCATGCCGGCATGGTGAAGGGTTACAACACGTTCAACGATATGAGCCTAAAATATCCATATGCACAGTATGAGAAGCAAATATACTGAGGAAGCGCTGTAGTGTGATGAACACTAAATGATCAGAGTCCGATATTGTTCCATGATTGTACAATCGCACGGACTTGCTGTGCATTAACAGCCAGCAGTCATTCCTGGCTTTTGCTGTGGCGACTGTGTTGCTGCAGCATAAATGGAGCCATTTATTATCATTCCTTAATGATAATGTCGTGTTATCATTCAGGAATAATGATCCTGAATTCTACATATTTCTTAAGTATCATCATCTGCTCCTCCATGGTGAAATATGTCGCTCTGTTTTTCCATGTCTGCGATTGGTCAGATGCTTCCAACGCCGCCTCTTTTATGTGAGCGCGCACTGATTAAGATGGGAAAACCCTGGGTTGAGTTACCGAGTTGATAACCAGCTTCATAGTACCGATTATCAAGACCACAGATGTCTGGTTAAGTCAACCCGGGTAACTGAGAGAAATCCCGGGCATGTTAATCCGGCTTCGTCGTACAGGCCCCAGGTCTGAAGAAGAGAAAGTCTCCAGTGAGCAGCAGTCCGGACCAGAATGCAGCAGAGACCAGACCAGGAGCCACTGAGGCCAGTCCGGACCAGAATGCAGCAGAGACCAGACCAGGAGCCACTGAGGCCAGTCCGGACCAGAATGCAGCAGAGACCAGACCAGGAGCCACTGAGGCCACGATTCACACAGGTCCTTTCTCAAGTCCTAGTTTGTGTACCGCATACTCGGGTACTAGTGAGTACAGACTTGTGGGTACGTACCGCATACTCGGGTACTAGTGAGTACAGACTTGTGGGTACGTACCGCATACTCGGGTACTAGTGAGTACAGACTTGTGGGTACGTACCGCATACTCGGGTACTAGTGAGTACAGACTTGTGGGTACGTACCGCATACTCGGGTACTAGTGAGTACAGACTTGTGGGTACGTACCGCATACTCGGGTACTAGTGAGTACAGACTTGTGGGTACGTTCTGCATACTCGGGTACTAGTGAGTACAGACTTGTGGGTACGTACTGCATACTCGGGTACTAGTGAGTACAGACTTGTGGGTACGTACCGCATACTCGGGTACTAGTGAGTACAGACTTGTGGGTACGTACCGCATACTCGGGTACTAGTGAGTACAGACTTGTGGGTACGTTCTGCATACTCGGGTACTAGTGAGTACAGACTTGTGGGTACGTACCGCATACTCGGGTACTAGTGAGTACAGACTTGTGGGTACGTTCTGCATACTCGGGTACTAGTGAGTACAGACTTGTGGGTACGTACTGCATACTCGGGTACTAGTGAGTACAGACTTGTGGGTACGTACCGCATACTCGTGTACTAGTGAGTACAGACTTGTGGGTACGTACTGCATACTCGTGTACTAGTGAGTACAGACTTGTGGGTACGTTCTGCATACTCGGGTACTAGTGAGTACAGACTTGTGGGTACGTTCTGCATACTCGGGTACTAGTGAGTACAGACTTGTGGGTACATTCTGCATACTCGTGTACTTGTGAGTACAGACTTGTGGGTACGTACTACATACTCGTGTACTTGTGAGTACAGACTTGTGGGTACGTACTGCATACTCGTGTACTAGTGAGTACAGACTTGTGGGTACGTACTACATACTGTTGTACTTGTGAGTACAGACTTGTGTGTACGTTCTGCATACTCGTGTACTTGTGAATACAGACTTGTGGGTACATACTGCATACTCGTGTGCTTGTGAGTACAGACTTGTGGGTACGTACTGGAAGTGTGTACTGGTGGAGGTCACAAGCACGGACTCCGCCTACTTGACAGATTGGGACAACGCAAACTTGTGACATCACCACCAAGAGTGTGCAGCAGTGAGCAGGTCTGCCTGGCAACATGAAAATAATATTGTATTATTCTGCAGCTGTTTGTTATTTATTGTAGTGGAGATGCAGATGAGAAAAGTCAAGTGTGCAGCTGCCAAGATGCCACTTGCCAGCAGTTTTGCCATATTTCAGAGCTGCAACATCACTGGAGTGCCCAAAAGCACAAGGTGTGCAATACTCAGAGACATGGCCAAGGTAAGAAAGGCTGAAAAACCACCACCACTGAACAAGACACACAAGCTGAAACGTCAAGACTGGGCCAAGAAATATCTCAGACTGATTTTTCTAAGGTTTTATGGACTGATGACATGAGAGTGAGTCTGGATGGGCCAGATGGATGGGCCCGTGGTTGGATCGGTAAAGGCCAGAGAGCTCCAGTCCCACTCAGACGCCAGCAAGGTGGAGGTGGGGTACTGGTATGGGCCAGATGGATGGGCCCGGGGCTGGATCGGTAAAGGCCAGAGAGCTCCAGTCCCACTCAGACGCCAGCAAGGTGGAGGTGGGGTACTGGTATGGGCCAGATGGATGGGCCCGTGGCTGGATCGGTAAAGGCCAGAGAGCTCCAGTCCCACTCAGACGCCAGCAAGGTGGAGGTGGGGTACTGGTATGGGCCAGATGGATGGGCCCGGGGCTGGATCGGTAAAGGCCAGAGAGCTCCAGTCCCACTCAGACGCCAGCAAGGTGGAGGTGGGGTACTGGTATGGGCCAGATGGATGGGCCCGTGGCTGGATCGGTAAAGGCCAGAGAGCTCCAGTCCCACTCAGACGCCAGCAAGGTGGAGGTGGGGTACTGGTATGGGCCAGATGGATGGACCCGTGGCTGGATCGGTAAAGGCCAGAGAGCTCCAGTCCCACTCAGACGCCAGCAAGGTGGAGGTGGGGTACTGGTATGGGCCAGATGGATGGGCCCGTGGCTGGATCGGTAAAGGCCAGAGAGCTCCAGTCCCACTCAGACGCCAGCAAGGTGGAGGTGGGGTACTGGTATGGGCCAGATGGATGGGCCCGTGGCTGGATCGGTAAAGGCCAGAGAGCTCCAGTCCCACTCAGACGCCAGCAAGGTGGAGGTGGGGTACTGGTATGGGCTGGTATCATCAAAGATGAGCTTGTGGGGCCTTTTCGGGTTGAAGATGGAGTCAAGCTCTACTCCCAGTCCTACTGCCAGTTTCTGGAAGACACCTTCTTCAA
Source organism: Atherinomorus stipes (assembly GCA_023101725.1). NCBI lineage: Eukaryota > Metazoa > Chordata > Actinopteri > Atheriniformes > Atherinidae > Atherinomorus > Atherinomorus stipes. Next base: position 31,435 of record JALJCO010008848.1, on the reverse strand, counting down.
GCAGTGGTACAGGAAGAAGTCCGCATCCTTCAAGAAAAACCTGATTTTCATGCAGGACAATGCTCCATCACACGCATCCAAGTACTCCACAGCGTGGCTGCAAGAAAGGGTCTAAAAGAAGAAAAACTAATGACATGGCCTCCTTGTTCACCTGATCTGAACCCCATAGAGAACCTGTGGTCCCTCATCAAATGTGAGATTTACAAGGAGGGAAAACAGTCCACCTCTCTGAACAGTGTCTGGGAGGCTGTGGTTGCTGCTGCACACAATGTTGATGGTGAACAGATCAAAACACTGACAGGATCCATGGATGGCAGCTTTTCAGTGTCCTTGCAAAGAAAGGTGGCTATATTGCTCACTGATTTGTTGTTTTGTTTTTGAATGTCAGAAATGTATATTTGTGAATGGTGAGCTGTTATATTGGTTTCCCTGGTGAAAATAAATCATTGCAATGGGGATATATTTGTTTATTGTTAAGTTGCCTAATAATTCTGTTTGCCTAATACACCTGATATAGGGTGATGATGTCAGACCACAGCCCTTCTCATTACAGAGATGCACATCACCTGATATGCTTAATTGGTAGTAGCTTTGGGCCGATACAGCTTGGAGTAAGACAACATGCATAAAGAGGATGATGTGGTCACAATACTCATTTGCCTAATAATTCTGCACTCCCTGTAGAGAGGAGCCAGATGAGGAGGCTCAGGCATCTGGTCAGGATGCCTCCCTGGTGAGGTGTTCCAGGCACGTCCCACTGGGATCAGACCCCGGGGAAGACCCAGGACACGCCGGAGGGACTACGTCTCATCCCGGGGGAGACCCCGGGGGAGACCCGGGACACACTGGAGGGACTATGTCTCATCCCAGACCAGAACCTGGGGAGACCTAGGACACGTTGGAGAGATAACGTCCCAACGCAGGGGAGACCACGGCAACACTGGAGGGACTACGTCTCATCCCAGGGGGAGACCCCGGGGGAGACCCAGGACACACTGGAGGGAATATGTCTCATCCCAGACCAGAACCTGGGGAGACCTAGGACACGTTGGAGAGATAACGTCCCATCCCGGGGGAGACCAGGGCAACACTGGAGGGACTACGTGTCATCCCAGGGGGACCCCGGGGGAGACCCGGGAAGCACTGGAGGGACTACATCTCATCCCAGGGGAGAACCTGGGGGAGACCCAGGACACACTGGAGAGACTATTTCTCATCCTGGTCCAAACCCGGAGACCCAGGACACACTGGAGGGACTACGTCTCATCCAGGGGGAGACCCCGGGGGAGACCCAGGACACACTGGAGGGATTATGTCTCTTCCTGGTCCAAACCCTGGGAGACCCAGGACACACTGGAGGGACTATTTCTCATCCTGGTCCAAACCCGGAGACCCAGGACACACTGGAGGGACTACGTCTCATCCAGGGGGAGACCCCGGGGGAGACCCAGGACACACTGGAGGGATTATGTCTCTTCCTGGTCCAAACCCTGGGAGACCCAGGACACACTGGAGGGACTATTTCTCATCCTGGTCCAAACCCCGGGAGACCCAGGACACGCTGGAGGGACTACGTCTCATCCCAGGGGAGAACCCGGGGGAGACCCAGGACACACTGGAGGGACTACGTCTCATCCTGGTCCAAACCCCGGGAGACCCAGGACACACTGGAGGGACTACGTCTCATCCCAGGGGAGACCCAGGACGCACTGGAGGGACTATGTCTCATCCCAGGGGAGACCCTGGGGAAGACCCGGGACGCACTGGAGGGACTACGTCTGATCCCAGGGGAGACCTCGTGGAAGACCCGGGACGCACTGGAGGGACTATGTCTCATGCTGGTCCAAACCCCGGGAGACCCAGGACACACTGGAGGGACTACGTCTCATCCAGGGGGAGACCCCGGGGGAGACCCAGGACACACTGGAGGGATTATGTCTCTTCCTGGTCCAAACCCTGGGAGACCCAGGACACACTGGAGGGACTATTTCTCATCCTGGTCCAAACCCCGGGAGACCCAGGACACGCTGGAGGGACTACGTCTCATCCCAGGGGAGAACCCGGGGGAGACCCAGGACACACTGGAGGGACTACGTCTCATCCTGGTCCAAACCCCGGGAGACCCAGGACACACTGGAGGGACTACGTCTCATCCCAGGGGAGACCCAGGACGCACTGAAGGGACTATGTCTCATCCCAGGGGAGACCCCGGGGAAGACCCGGGACGCACTGGAGGGACTACGTCTGATCCCAGGGGAGACCCCGTGGAAGACCCGGGACGCACTGGAGGGACTACGTCTGATCCCAGGGAAGACCCCGGGGGGGACCCGGGACGCACTGGAGGGACTATGTCTCATCCTGGTCCAAACCCCGGGAGACCCAGGACATGCTGGAGGGACTACGTCTCATCCTGGTCCAGACCCCGAAGACCCGGGACGCACTGGAGGGACAATGTCTCATCCTGGTCCAGACCCCGAAGATCCGGGACGCACTGGAGGGACTACGTCTCATCCAGGGGGAGACCCCAAGGGAGACCCAGGACACGCTGGAGGGACTACGTCTAATCCTGGTCCAAACCCAGGGGAGACCCAGGACACGCTGGAGGGACTACATCTCATCCTGGTCCAAACCCAGGGGAGACCCAGGACACGCTGGAGGGACTACGTCTCATCCTGGTCCAGACCCCGAAGACCCGGGACGCACTGGAGGGACTACGTCTTCGGCTGGTCTGGGAACGCCTCAGACTCCCCCGGATGAGCAGGTGGACATTGTATCCAGTGATTCTAGCATAAACACAGCTGTGTGTGGAAGGTTCACCAGTGTTCTTGCTACCATGGCAGCATCAAAGACCACTCCCAGCCAATCAGAAACAAGCTTACTGAAGTGTAGAAGTCAGGGATGATCCAGAAACATTTGTAAGACCTGAACAGTCCTGGAGCACTGTTCCATCATCATCCAGAGATGGAAGGAAGATGGAACATGAGGAAACCTCCCTGGATCAAGACGTCCTCACAGGCTGAGCGGGCGAACAAGCAGATTACTAGTGAGAGAGTCCAGCAAGACACCTGGACTGGTCTGAAGGAGGTCCAGGATCCAGCAGCTGAGATGGACAGACTGGATACAACAGCTGTGGCTGATTCCTCACAGTCACATGGACATGAGGACGCCACTGGTAAAGAACAGAAAGGAAGTCTCCACCAGAGTTGCCAAAGGGCACGTTGGACAATCCATGGACACCTGGAAGACAGTCCTGACCTGATGAGACCAACCTAGAGCTTTCATCAGACACTTAGCACGACACATGACTGTAAACACACCATCCCCACTGTGAAGCACAGTGGTGGCAGCATCATGCTGGGGGGAAGACAGCAGCCCTGGAAGTCCTGGAAGAGGATCTGGTTCCACCAAGAGACCTAGGACTGGAGGAGGATCTAGTTCCATTTACAGATCTACGGCTGGGAGAGGATCTGGTTCCATTTACAGATCTACGGCTGGGGGAGAATCTGGTTCCATTTACAGATCTACGGCTGGGGGAGAATCTGGTTCCATTTACAGATCTACGGCTGGGGGAGAATCTGGTTCCATTTAAAGATCTACGGCTGGAGAAGGATCTGGTTCCATTTACAGATCTACGGCTGGGGGAGAATCTGGTTCCATTTAAAGATCTACGGCTGGAGAAGGATCTGGTTCCATTTACAGATCTATGGCTGGAGGAGGATCTGGTTCCATTTAAAGATCTACGGCTGGGGGAGGATCTAGTTCCATTTACAGATCTACGGCTGGAGGAGGATCTGGTTCCATTTAAAGATCTACGGCTGGGGGAGAATCTGGTTCCATTTACAGATCTACGGCTGGCGGAGGATCTGGTTCCAGCTACAGATCTACGGCTGGGGGAGGATCTGGTTCCAGCTACAGACCTACGACTGGGGGAGGATCTGGTTCCAGCTACAGACCTACGACTGGGGGAGGATCTGGTTCCAGCTACAGATCTACGGCTGGGAGAGGATCTGGTTCCAGCTACAGATCTACGGCTGGGGGAGGATCTGGTTCCAGCTACAGATCTACGGCTGGGAGAGGATCTGGTTCCAGCTACAGATCTACGGCTGGGAGAGGATCTGGTTCCATTTACAGATCTACGGCTGGGAGAGGATCTGGTTCCATTTACAGATCTACAGCTGGGGGAGGATCTGGTTCCATTTAAAGATCTACGGCTGGGAGGAGGATCTGGTTCCATTTACAGATCTACGGCTGGGAGAGGATCTGGTTCCATTTACAGATCTACGGCTGGGAGAGGATCTGGTTCCATTTAAAGATCTACGGCTGGGGGAGGATCTGGTTCCATTTACAGATCTACGGCTGGGGGAGGATCTGGTTCCAGCTACAGACCTACGACTGGGGGAGGATCTGGTTCCAGCTACAGATCTACGGCTGGGAGAGGATCTGGTTCCAGCTACAGATCTACGGCTGGGAGAGGATCTGGTTCCATTTACAGATCTACGGCTGGGAGAGGATCTGGTTCCAGCTACAGATCTACGGCTGGGGGAGGATCTGGTTTCAGCTACAGATCTACGGCTGGGAGAGGATCTGGTTCCATTTACAGATCTATGGCTGGGAGAGGATCTGGTTCCATTTACAGATCTACAGCTGGGAGAGGATCTGGTTCCATTTACAGATCTACGGCTGGGAGAGGATCTGGTTCCATTTACAGATCTACGGCTGGGAGAGGATCTGGTTCCATTTAAAGATCTACAGCTGGGAGAGGATCTGGTTCCTTTTACAGATCTACGGCTGGGAGAGGATCTGGTTCCATTTAAAGATCTACGGCTGGGAGAGGATCTGGTTCCAGCTACAGATCTACAGCTGGGATAGGATCTGGTTCCATTTAAAGATCTACGGCTGGGGGAGGATCTGGTTCCAGCTACAGACCTACGACTGGGGGAGGATCTGGTTCCAGCTACAGATCTACGGCTGGGAGAGGATCTGGTTCCAGCTACAGATCTACGGCTGGGGGAGGATCTGGTTCCAGCTACAGATCTACGGCTGGGAGAGGATCTGGTTCCAGCTACAGATCTACGGCTGGGGGAGAATCTGGTTCCATTTACAGATCTACAGCTGGGAGAGGATCTGGTTCCATTTAAAGATCTACGGCTGGGGGAGAATCTGGTTCCATTTAAAGATCTACGGCTGGAGGAGGATCTGGTTCAATTTACAGATCTACAGCTGGGAGAGGATCTGGTTCCATTTAAAGATCTACGGCTGGGAGAGGATCTGGTTCCATTTAAAGATCTACGGCTGGGAGAGGATCTGGTTCCATTTAAAGATCTACGGCTGGGAGAGGATCTGGTTCCAGCTACAGATCTACGGCTGGGAGAGGATCTGGTTCCAGCTACAGATCTACGGCTGGGGGAGGATCTGGTTTCAGCTACAGATCTACGGCTGGGGAGAGGATCTGGTTCCATTTACAGATCTATGGCTGGGAGAGGATCTGGTTCCATTTACAGATCTACAGCTGGGAGAGGATCTGGTTCCATTTACAGATCTACGGCTGGGAGAGGATCTGGTTCCATTTACAGATCTACGGCTGGGAGAGGATCTGGTTCCATTTAAAGATCTACAGCTGGGAGAGGATCTGGTTCCTTTTACAGATCTACGGCTGGGAGAGGATCTGGTTCCATTTAAAGATCTACGGCTGGGAGAGGATCTGGTTCCAGCTACAGATCTACAGCTGGGATAGGATCTGGTTCCATTTAAAGATCTACGGCTGGGAGAGGATCTGGTTCCATTTACAGATCTACGGCTGGGAGAGGATCTGGTTCCATTTAAAGATCTACGGCTGGGAGAGGATCTGGTTCCAGCTACAGATCTACAGCTGGGATAGGATCTGGTTCCATTTACAGATCTACGGCTGGGAGAGGATCTGGTTCCATTTAAAGATCTACGGCTGGGAGAGGATCTGGTTCCAGCTACAGATCTACAGCTGGGATAGGATCTGGTTCCATTTACAGATCTACGGCTGGGAGAGGATCTGGTTCCATTTAAAGATCTACGGCTGGGAGAGGATCTGGTTCCATTTAAAGATCTACGGCTGGGGGAGGATCTGGTTCCAGCTACAGATCTACGGCTGGAGGAGGATCTGGTTCCATTTAAAGATCTACGGCTGGGAAGAGGATCTGGTTCCATTAACAGATCTACGGCTGGGAGAGGATCTGGTTCCATTTAAAGATCTACGGCTGGAGGAGGATCTGGTTCCATTTACAGATCTACAGCTGGGAGAGGATCTGGTTCCATTTACAGATCTACAGCTGGGAGAGGATCTGGTTCCATTTAAAGATCTACGGCTGGGAGAGGATCTGGTTCCATTTAAAGATCTACGGCTGGAGGAGGATCTGGTTCCATTTACAGATCTACAGCTGGGAGAGGATCTGGTTCCATTTAAAGATCTACGGCTGGAGGAGGATCTGTTTCCATTTAAAGATCTAAGGCTGGGAGAGGATCTGGTTCCATTTAAAGATCTACGGCTGGGAGAGGATCTGGTTCCATTTAAAGATCTAAGGCTGGGAGAGGATCTGGTTCCATTTAAAGATCTACGGCTGGGAGAGGATCTGGTTCCAGCTACAGATCTACGGCTGGAGGAGGATCTGGTTCCATTTAAAGATCTATGGCTGGAGGAGGATCTGGTTCCATTTACAGATCTACGGCTGGGAGAGGATCTGGTTCCATTTACAGATCTATGGCTGGGAGAGGATCTGGTTCCATTTACAGATCTATGGCTGGAGGAGGATCTGGTTCTATTTACAGATCTATGGCTGGAGGAGGATCTGTTTCCATTTACAGATCTACGGCTGGGAGAGGATCTGGTTCTATTTACAGATCCACGGCTGGGAGAAGATCTGGTTCTACCAAGAGACCTGGGGCAGGAGGAGCATCTGGTTTTATTTACAGATCTACGGCTGGAGGAGGATCTGGTTCCATTTAAAGATCTACGGCTGGGGGAGGATCTGGTTCCATTTACAGATCTATGGCTGGGAGAGGATCTGGTTCCATTTAAAGATCTACAGCTGGGAGAGGATCTGGTTCCATTTACAGATCTATGGCTGGAGGAGGATCTGTTTCCATTTACAGATCTACAGCTGGGAGAGGATCTGGTTCCATTTACAGATCTATGGCTGGGAGAGGATCTGGTTCCATTTACAGATCTACAGCTGGGAGAGGATCTGGTTCCATTTAAAGATCTATGGCTGGAGGAGGATCTGTTTCCATTTACAGATCTACGGCTGGGAGAGGATCTGGTTCCATTTAAAGATCTACGGCTGGGGGAGGATCTGGTTCCAGCTACAGATCTACAGCTGGGAGAGGATCTGGTTCCATTTACAGATCTACGGCTGGGAGAGGATCTGGTTCCATTTAAAGATCTATGGCTGGAGGAGGATCTGTTTCCATTTACAGATCTACGGCTGGGAGAGGATCTGGTTCCATTTAAAGATCTACGGCTGGGGGAGGATCTGGTTCCAGCTACAGATCTACGGCTGGAGGAGGATCTGGTTCCATTTAAAGATCTATGGCTGGAGGAGGATCTGGTTCCAGCTACAGATCTACGGCTGGAGGAGGATCTGGTTCCATTTAAAGATCTATGGCTGGAGGAGGATCTGTTTCCATTTACAGATCTACGGCTGGGAGAGGATCTGGTCCTACCAAGAGACCTAGGGCAGGAGGAGCATCTGGTTTTATTTACAGATCTACGGCTGGAGGAGGATCTGGTTCCAGCTAAAGATCTACAGCTAGAGGAAGATCTGGTTCCACCTAGAGACTTAGGACTGGAGGAGATATAATTTCCAGCCAGACATGATCCAGAGCATGCAGCTGAGCTATGCATGTATGAATTAAAGACAACAAGGTGGACGTTCTGGGGGGGACAATTCAGGTCCAGACCTCAGTCTGATACATATAACTATAACCATATAACTCCTGTTCTGTGCTCCCTTCACTGGCTCCCGGTTCATTTCAGAATCCACTTCAAAATCCTCCTGTTCGTTTTCTGCTCCATCTGTGGCCCAGCCCCGGCCTACCTCTGTGACCTCCTGACCCCTCACCAGCCCAGCAGAGCTCTGCGCTCCTTTGAACAGCACCTCCTGGTGGTCCCGAGGACCCGTTGCAAACAGTGGGGTGATCGTGCCTTTTCAGTGGGGGGGCCAACACTGTGGAAGTGTTTTAAGTCGTGTTTTATTCCTACTGTTCTTTTATTTCTAAACCTGCTTTAATCTTGTGCAGCGCTCTGATCAGTCATGGCTGTTGGAAACGATCTTGGAAATACAATTGAATTGACTTGAATTGAAAATTGAATTGATACTAAATCAAAAGCTGGATTTAAAATCGAATTTTCAGACCAGATCCTCACAAACCTTCCAGACTGTGAACAGTTATATAGGAAGAATGAACCTGTCCTCATTGACCTGTCCACACTGACCTGTCCTCACTGACCTGTCCACACTGACCTGTCATCACTGACCTGTCCTCACTGACCTGTCCTCACTGACCTGTCATCACTGACCTGTCATCACTGATATGTCCACACAGACCTGTCCTCACTGACCTGTCCTCACTGACCTGTCCACACTGACCTGTCCACACTGACCTGTCATCACTGACCTGTCATCACTGATATGTCCACACAGACCTGTCCACACTGACCTGTATTCAGAGCTGTCCTCAGAGAGCTGTCCTCACTGACCTGTCTTCAAAAACCTGTCCACACAGACCTGTCCACACTGATATGTCCACACAGACCTGTCCACACTGACCTGTATTCAGAGCTGTCCTCAGAGAGCTGTCCTCACTGACCTGTCTTCAAAAACCTGTCCACACAGACGTGTCCTCACTGACCTGTCCACACTGATATGTCCACACAGACCTGTCCACACTGACTTGTATTCAGAGCTGTCCTCAAAGAGCTGTCCTCACTGACCTGTCCACAGACACCTGTCCATACTGACCTGTCTTCACAAACCTGTCCACACAGACCTGTCCTCACTGACCTGTCTTCACAGACCTGTCCATACAGACCTGTCCTCACTGACCTGTTCACACTGATATGTCCCTACAGACCTGTCCACACAGACCTGTCCTCACTGACCTGTCTTCACAAACCTGTCCACACAGACCTGTCCTCACTGACCTGTCTTCACAGACCTGTCCATACAGACCTGTCCACACTGACCTGTCTTCACAGACCTGTCCACACAGACCTGTCCTCACTGACCTGTCCATACAGACCTGTCCACACTGACATGTCCACACTGATATGTCCACACAGACCTGTCCACACAGACCTGTCCTCACTGACCTGTCCTCACTGATATGTCAACACAGACCTGTCCTCACTGACCTGTCCACACTGACATGTCCACACTGATATGTCCACACAGACCTGTCCTCACTGACCTGTCCACAATGATATGTCCACACAGACCTGTCCTCACTGACCTGTCCTCACTGACCTGTCCACACAGACCTGTCCACACAGACCTGTCCACACTGACCTGTCCTCACTGACCTGTCCTCACTGATATGTCCACACGGACCTGTCCTCACTGACCTGTCCTCACTGACCTGTCCACACTGACCTGTCCACACTGACCTGTCCACACCGATATGTCCACACTGACCTGTCCATACAGACCTGTCCTCACTGTCCTGTCCACACAGATATGTCCACACAGTTCTGTCCTCACTGACCTGTCATCACTGACCTGTCCACACTGACCTGTCCTCACTGACCTGTCCTCACTGATATGTCCACACAGACCTGTCCACAATGACCTGTATTCAGAGCTGTCCTCAGAGAGCTGTCCTCACTGACCTGTCTTCAAAAACCTGTCCACACAGACCTGTCCTCTTAGACCTGTCCACACTGATATGTCCACACTGACCTGTATTCAGAGCTGTCCTCACAGACCTGTCCACACTGACCTGTCCTCACTGACCTGTCCACACTGATATGTCCACACAGACCTGTCCTCACTGACCTGTCCACACTGACATGTCCTCACTGATATGTCCACACTGATATGTCCACACAGACCTGTCCTCACTGACCTGTCCACACTGACATGTCCTCACTGATATGTCCACACAGACCTGTCCAGACTGACCTGTCCTCACTGACCTGTCCTCACTGACCTGTCCACACAGACCTGTCCACACTGACCTGTCCACACTGATATGTCCACACAGACCTGTCCACACAGACCTGTCCTCGCTGACCTGTCCACACTGACATGTCCACACTGACCTGTCCACACTGATATGTCCACACAGACATGTCCACACTGACCTGTCCACACTGATATGTCCACACAGACCTGTCCACACAGACCTGTCCTCACTGACCTGTCCACACTGACATGTCCACACTGACCTGTCCACACTGATATGTCCACACAGACATGTCCACACAGACCGTTCCTCACTGACCTGTCCACACCGATATGTCCACACTGACCTGTCCATACAGACCTGTCCACACTGACCTGTCCTCACTGACCTGTCCACACTGATATGTCCACACAGACCTGTCCACACTGACCTGTATTCAGAGCTGTCCTCAGAGAGCTGTCCTCACTGACCTGTCTTCAAAAACCTGTCCACACAGACCTGTCCTCTTAGACCTGTCCACACTGATATGTCCACACAGACCTGTCCACACTGACCTGTATTCAGACCTGTCCTCACTGACCTGTCCTCACTGACCTGTCCTCACTGACCTGTCATCACTGATATGTCCACACAGACCTGTCCTCACTGACCTGTCCACACAGACCTGTCCACACAGACCTGTCCACACTGACCTGTCCACACTGACCTGTCCTCACTGACCTGTCCACACTGACCTGTATTCAGACCTGTCCTCACTGACCTGTCCACACAGATATGTCCACACAGACCTGTCCTCACTGACCTGTCCTCACTGACCTGTCCACACTGACCTGTCATCACTGATATGTCCACACAGACCTGTCCACACTGACCTGTTCACACTGACCTGTCCTCACTGACCTGTCCTCACTGACCTGTCCTCACTGACCTGTCCTCACTGACCTGTCCACACAGACCTGTCCACACTGACCTGTATTCAGAGCTGTCCTCAGAGAGCTGTCCTCACTGACCTGTCTTCAAAAACCTGTCCACACTGAAATGTCCACACACCTGTCCTCACTGACCTTTTCACACAGACCTCTCCTCACTGACATGTCCTGAGATACCTGTCCACACACACCTGTCCTGACAGACCTGTCCTCACTGACCTGTCCACACTTATATGTCCACACTGACCTGTATTCAGAGCTGTCCTCACAGAGCTGTCCACACTGACCTGTCTTCACAAAACTCTTCACACAGACCTGTCCTCTCTGACCTGTCCTCACTGACCTGTCCATACACACCTGTCCACACTGATATGTCCACACTGATATGTCCACACAGGCCTGTCCACACTGATTTGTCCACACACACCTGTTCACACTGAACTGTCTTCAATGACCTGTCCTCACTTACCTGTCCTCACTGCCATGTCCTGACATACCTGTCCACACAGACCTGTCCACACTGACCTGAAATCAGAGCTGTCCTCACAGAGCTGTCCCCACTGACCTGTCCACACTAATATGTCCACACACACCTGTCCACACAGACCTGTCCTCACTGGCCTGTCTTCACAAACCTGTCCTCACAGACCTGTGATCACTGACCTGTCCACACTGATATGTCCACACACGGACCTGTCAATGACCTGTCCACTCTGACATGTCCTGACATACCCGTTCTGACTGTCCTGTCCTCACAAACCTGTCCACACTGACCTGTCTTCACAAACCTGTATACACAGACCTGTCCTCACTGGTATGTCCGCACAGATCTGTCCAAACTGACCTGTCCTCAATGATCTGTCCATAGAGACCTGTCGTCACTAGGGATGTATGCCGAGTACCGGTATCGTTTGGTACCGGTTCCTTATCTTAACGATACCAGGGTACCATTAAGATTCTGGACAAACGATTCTCTTATTGATACTTTTTGTTCATCTACCTAACCATCGAGTTATCATAACGCAGTCAAATAATCACAATGATGGACTAAGACAGATTCCCTTATTCTCCCAGCTGTCCTTCACCCACTTTTATGTCCAGGCTTCTTCAACATCATCTGAACAAACGTTCTCCACCACTGGATCTTTTAATACCTTGTAATGTCTTTATCATTTACTCTAAATTATGTTTTAAGAGAATCGATAAATACCGGTATCGATACTCCTTATCGATACCGGTATCGATACTCCTTATCGATACCGGTATCGGTATCGATAAAATCATAACGATATACATCCCTAGTCATCACTGACCTGTTCACACAGACCTGTTCTCACTGGCATGTCCTGACATACCTGTCCACACTGACCTCACTGACCTGTCCACACTGTAATGTCCACACACCGGTCCACACTGACCTGTCCTCACTGACCTGTCCATACAGGCCTGTCCACACTGACCTGTCCTCACAGACCTGTACTCACTGACCCGTTCTGTGGAGGAATTTTGTTCCACTCATCTTTGCAGAATTGTTGTAATTCAGCCACATTGGAGGCTTTTCCAGCATGAACCGCCTTTTTAAGGTCATGCCACAGCATCTCAATGGGATTCAGGTGGGGGCTTTGACTAGGCCACTCCAAAGTCTTCATGTTGTTGTTCTTAAGCCATTCAGAGGTGGACTTGCTGGTGTGTTCTGGATCATTGTTCTGTTGTAGAACCCAAGTGTGCTTCAGCTTGAGGTCACCAACAGATGGCCGGACATTCTCCTTCAGGATTTTTGGTAGAAGCAGAATTCATGGTTCCATTTACCACAGCAAGTCTTCCAGGTCCTGAAGCAGCAAAACAGCCCCAGACCATCACACTACCACCACCATATTTTACTGTTGCTATGACGTTCCTTTTCTGAAATGCCGTGTTACTTTTACGCCAGATGTAATGGGACCTCCACCTTCCAGAAAGTTCCACTTTTGTCTCGTCAGTCCACAGAGTATTTTCCCAAAAGTTTTGGGGATCATCAAGATGCTTTCTGGCTAAACTGAGACGAGCCTTTATGTTCTTTTTGCTCAGCAGTGGTTTTGGTCTTGGAACTCTGCCATGCAGCCATTTTTGCCCCCCAGTCTCTTTCTGATGGGGGAGTCATGAACACTGACCTTCATTGAGGCAAGTGAGGCCTGCAGTTCTTGGATGTTGTTCTGGGGTCTTTTGTGACCTCTTGGATGAGTCGTCGCTGTGCTCTTGGGGTCATTTTGGTCGGCCGGCCCCTCCTGGAAAGGTTCACCACTGTTCCATGTTTTCACCATTTGTGGATAATGGTTCTCACTGTGGTTCTCTGGAGTCCCAAAGCTTTAGAAATGGCTTTGGAACCTTTTCCAGACTGATAGATCTCAATGACTTTGTTTCTCATTTGTTCCTGAATTTCTTTGGATGGCAGCATGATGTCTAGCTTTGGAGGATCTTTTGGTCTACTTCACTTTGTCAGGCAGGTCCTATTTAAGGGATTTCTGATGGAGAACAGGTGTGGCAGTAATCAGGCACGGGTGTAGCTACAGAAATTGAACTCAGCTTTCCAAAGATGATAAACCACATTTAATTTATGTTTGAACAGGGGGGGGGGGGGGGGGGGGGGAATCACTTTTTCACACAGGGCCATGGAGGTTATGACTTTTTTTCCTCCTCACCAATTAAAATCTTCATTCAAAAACTGCATTTTCTGTTTACTTGTGTTTTTGTCTAACATTAATATTTGTTTGATCATCTAAAACATTTAATTGTGACTAACATGCAAAAAGTAAGACATCAGGAAGGGAGCAAAAACTTTTCACACAGCTGTATCCCATCTGTTGCTGCATTTTCACATGTGCTGGATAGTTTCCATCCCCTCTAGTTAAAGAAAAGGCTACATTCACATTTTTCAAATAACAAGAAACTGAAAAAAGTAATCATAAATGAAAAATTACTTAATTATAATCTACTCTTGAATTTTTGTTCAAATAATTTTGAGAAACAAACAAAACTGTCTGAGACACATCAGAGCATCTTTCCCATGAACATGGACCAACATACCTGTCAACAGGTGCAGACGTCTGATTGGACGTTACAGAAAACACCTGATTAGAGTGATTGTCTCAAAGTGTTGCTCAATAACATTTTAGCTTCGGAGCCCATCATGCTTGTCTACTTGTTTTATTTTTTGTTTGTATTTAATATTTCTGTTGAACGACAATTCGGAATCAGTGTTTGTTCCTACCACTTTTATGTATATTACTTTTGTCAATTTCAGCTTATTTCTGTGGTAGCTGATTTTTTTTTCCGTCTTTAAAGGGAAACTTTCCAGCACTGGTGGAAACTGCATTAGGTTCCAACAGCAACATAAAAACAGAAACTTGCTGCTGCTTCATTGTGAATGAGTGGTTTCCGGTCCTGACCTGCTTACTCTCTTCTTCCTTCATCTACAAGACAGACCGGTTAAGCTAATGTGCATGTGTTTGGAACTAAACCAAAGGAAGATGTTCCGGACCTGAGCTGCTCAGTCAGACTGTCCTTTTTTCTTCAGCCACTCATGCAATGGGTGAAGAAGATAAATACTGCATGTAAAAAAGAAAAAGCCGCTGACATAGCTGTCTGGACCTCACCTTAACAGGATGCAGGTATCCTCCAGGCATAGAGGGCAGAGAGAGATCCGCCCCGCCCTGGTCCAGCGTCTCTGTCAGATAAGCGATGTAGTTTGCAGCCAGAACCAGCACATCCAGCTTGGAGAGCTTGGTGTCAGGTGGAACGGAAGGTAAAGCTGCCTGTAGACACGTGCATGTCTTTAGACTGCATTCACATTTGCTCTTCAAGCAGGATTTTTTAAACAGTGGTGTACCTGCAAACTGTGGAAGGCCTGCCGCAGGTTGCGCACACGACTCCTCTCTCGAGCTGCATTTTCTGGGGAGTGCTGACTCCTCAGCACCCTGGCGTGGACCACAGGCCCAAAACCAGGTGCAGAGACTGATCTGGACCCACACATAGTCTGAACCTGATGCAAAAACAGATGGAGAACCTGACGTATAACTATGTCTAGTATAACTTTACTCATTGCTAGGACTACTTTGTGAGTTCCTCCATGACCTGGGCTTCTCCCTTCTGGTTTCCACTGAAAACTAAGCGACTTTCTTTTAGGAGGAGAAAACTTTTATGTTTCTACGAAGTTCCAGGTGAATTTTCTCGTCACGGTAACACTCATACCTGGATTCTGACTCTTCTAATCTTACGTCTCAGTTTTCTTTTCAGACAAAGATTTTACGTACAGTCCTTGTAATTGAGAAGATATACTTCACTGACTTTTGGTTTGTCATGTTAGACAGGAGGCAAACAAATAGGCTTATTCAGGAACAGATTGATGATTTCATTAAATCCATTCACACACAAAAGCAAGCTGCATCTCAGACTGTTATTTCGTGTTGCTCCTCCTTATCTTCAGCTTTCCGTTTCATTAATTCAAACTATGGATGGATAGACAGTTTGTCTGAATTAAACACTGTGATGCAGAATTTTACCAGTCTAGGAGTCTCTGTACTCAATGTGACACTTCCAATATACATGTTTTGACTTCTAATGAACAGGATTGATGGTAAACAGATACTGAAGTTTCCAACATCCTGAAAGCTACATGAAATTTGTTGCTTCACTGCATTCTCTATCTTTGAGATTAAGTAAGAGAAATTGCAGAATCAGTGCAGACTCACCCACTTTCTGGGTTCCCGGCTGCCACGTCCGCCCTGCCTGCCTCCCTGCAGGGATGCCTGGCCGCCAGCTGCAGGAGGCTGCAGGCTCTGCTCCCCTGCTGTGGCGCTGGACACCAGCGACTGGTTCACAGTCACCGACATCAAACCCTCCAGAGGATTCACCTCCATGAATGCCAGCAGACTGGTGTGGTGGACTCTGAAAGTCTCGTTAGCTTAAATCACTTTGGTTTGTCCTGTTTTCATTGGCTGTTGTGAAAGATCCAATCTGCAACTGTGAATTTTGGAGAACGCGCAACAAAACTTGCAGTCTGAGTTCATGTTTTCAGCCCATTGGAGGACATCTCTGACATCTTATCTGGATTTCAACAGCTGAAAACAGCCATCTCTGTGGGACTTCAGTTCCCTCTAGATCCTTAAAACAACCTGAGAACCTCAATCTCCGCTCATCACTGTCCAGCAGGAGAATTCCTCCTACTCCCTCTCTCTCTCTCTGTCTCTACCTCTGCATCTGTCCCTGGTTGTTTCCTAATCGGGTGAGGTAATGTAAGGAACTTCATGCAGTCCTTATCTCAGCCGCCCGGTCATCCTGATCCTCCCATGGCTGTCTGCTCGCCAAGAAGAGCAGGCAGGCAGTTGTGCCTGTGGGAGTGCAGCGTTGGGAGGGTGTCCTGAGCCAGGGCAATGGGGGGGCCTTGGGAAATTCAGAGCTGCTCACAGCTGGACAGGGGTGGGCTCTGAGGCTCAGGACATTCTGACATTAGAAGTTACCAAAGAGGGACAGAAATGGGTTTAGTGTTCTTCATCATATTTGTGGCTTCTGTGCGACTTCTGATTTAACCTGAGAGCGTCACATGTTATAACTAAGATGTTGTGATCAACAGCAGTGATACGGGACAGTGCAAGAGCTTGGAGAGATGTTCCAGTCAAGTTTGGGTAACCTTGAACTTTCAGTCCCAGCAGTACTGCCCCGCTTCACTGCTGCAGAAGTAAAGCAAGGCCTGTTTGCCTAAACATCTTCCTCTACACAGATATGCAGGAGTTATCATCGCGTAGCCCAAACATGCTGCAAAAGATTGTAATTATGGCATAAGATCAAATGAGTGTGTCCCCACAACATGTCCACATGTTGTCAGCTGTCAGAACCTTTATTTGACTTGAATTCAAATATAAAAAAATTAGGGGTGGGTAAAAATTTTAATCACTGCATCACAATATTTGCCTGCAAAATTTAATATTGCTTCAGAAAATCCCTTGAATCTGTTCTCCTCCTGACCTGAGGGGGTGCTGCAGGAGGAAGAGGACACATTGAAAACCTGCAGGACTGCAGCCCTCCTGGCAGTGAACTTTGAAATGCTCTTTTCATACCCAGTCATGTTACCGACCTGTTCCCAGTTAAACCAGTCTTGTTACTGGTCTGTTCCCAGTTAAACAGGTCATGTTACTGACCCGTTTCCAGTTAAACCAGTCTTGTTACCGACCTGTTCACAGTTAAACCAGTCATGTTACCGACCCGTTTCCAGTTAAACCAGTCATGTTACCGACCCGTTTCCAGTTAAACCAGTCATGTTACTGGTCTGTTCCCAGTTAAACCAGTCATGTTACTGACCCGTTCCCAGTTAAACCAGTCATGTTACCGACCCGTTTTCAGTTAAACCAGTCATGTTACAGACATGTTCCCAGTTAAACCAGTGTTGTTACTGGTCTGTTCCCAGTTAAACCAGTCATGTTACTGACCCGTTTCCAGTTAAACCAGTCTTGTTACTGACCTGTTCCCAGTTAAACCAGTCATGTTACCGACCCGTTTCCAGTTAAACCAGTCATGTTACTGACCCGTTTCCAGTTAAACCAGTCATGTTACTGGTCTGTTCCCAGTTAAACCAGTCATGTTACTGACCCGTTTCCAGTTAAACCAGTCATGTTATTGACCCGTTTTCAGTTAAACCAGTCTTGTTACCGGTCTGTTCCCAGTTAAACCAGTCATGTTACTGACCCGTTCCCAGTTAAACCAGTCATGTTACCGACCCGTTTTCAGTTAAACCAGTCATGTTACAGACCTGTTCCCAGTTAAACCAGTCTTGTTACTGGTCTGTTTCCAGTTAAACCAGTCATGTTACTGACCCGTTTCCAGTTAAACCAGTCATGTTACTGACCCGTTTCCAGTTAAACCAGTCTTGTTACTGACCCGTTTCCAGTTAAACCAGTCTTGTTACTGACCCGTTTCCAGTTAAACCAGTCTTGTTACTGGTCTGTTCCCAGTTAAACCAGTTTTGTTACTGGTCTGTTCCCAGTTAAACCAGTCTTATTACTGGTCTGTTCCCAGTTAAACCAGTCTTATTACTGGTCTGTTCCCAGTTAAACCAGTCTTATTACTGGTCTGTTCCCAGTTAAACCAGTCTTATTACTGGTCTGTTCCCAGTTAGACTGATTGCATATTAAAATCTCCTCCTACTATCATTTTCCAGCCTTTTGCTGCTCCTGTTCCCAATTAAACCAGTCTTGTTACTGGTCTGTTCCCAGTTAAACCAGTCTTGTTACTGGTCTGTTCCCAGTTAGACTGATTGCATATTAAAATCTCCTCCTACTATGATTTTCCAGCCTTGTGCTGCTCCTGTTACCAGTTAAACCAGTCTTGTTACCGACCTGTTCCCAGTTAAACAGGTCATGTTACTGACCCGTTTCCAGTTAAACCAGTCTTGTTACCGACCTGTTCCCAGTTAAACCAGTCATGTTACCGACCCGTTTCCAGTTAAACCAGTCATGTTACCGACCCGTTCCCAGTTAAACCAGTCATGTTACTGGTCTGTTCCCAGTTAAACCAGTCATGTTACTGACCCGTTCCCAGTTAAACCAGTCATGTTACCGACCCGTTTTCAGTTAAACCAGTCTTGTAACTGGTCTGTTTCCAGTTAAACCAGTCTTGTTACCGGTCTGTTCCCAGTTAAACCAGTCTTGTTACCGGTCTGTTCCCAGTTAAACCAGTCTTGTTACCGGTCTGTTCCCAGTTAAACCAGTCATGTTACTGACCCGTTCCCAGTTAAACCAGTCATGTTACCGACCCGTTTTCAGTTAAACCAGTCATGTTACAGACCTGTTCCCAGTTAAACCAGTGTTGTTACTGGTCTGTTCCCAGTTAAACCAGTCATGTTACTGACCCGTTTCCAGTTAAACCAGTCTTGTTACCGACCTGTTCCCAGTTAAACCAGTCATGTTACCGACCCGTTCCCAGTTAAACCAGTCATGTTACTGACCCGTTTCCAGTTAAACCAGTCTTGTTACTGGTCTGTTCCCAGTTAAACCAGTTTTGTTACTGGTCTGTTCCCAGTTAAACCAGTCTTATTACTGGTCTGTTCCCAGTTAAACCAGTCTTATTACTGGTCTGTTGCCAGTTAAACCAGTCTTGTTACTGGTCTGTTCCCAGTTAGACTGATTGCATATCAAAATCTCCTTCTACTATCATTTTCCAGCCTTTTGCTGCTCCTGTTCCCAATTAAACCAGTCTTGTTACTGGTCTGTTCCCAGTTAAACCAGTCTTGTTACTGGTCTGTTCCCAGTTAAACCAGTCCTGTTACTGGTCTGTTCCCAGTTAGACTGATTGCATATTAAAATCTCCTCCTACTATGATTTTCTAGCCTTTTGCTGCTCCTGCTCCCAGTTAAACCAGTCTTGTTACTGGTCTGTTCCCAGTTAGACTGATTGCATATTAAAATCTCCTCCTACTATGATTTTCCAGCCTTTTGCTGCTCCTGCTCCCAGTTAAACCAGTCTTGTTACTGGTCTGTTCCCAGTTAGACTGATTGCATATTAAAATCTCCTCCTACTATCATTTTCCAGCCTTTTGCTGCTCCTGTTCCCAGTTAAACCAGTCTTGTTACTGGTCTGTTCCCAGTTAGACTGATTGCATATTAAAATCTCCTCCTACTATGATTTTCCAGCCTTTTGCTGCTCCTGCTCCCAGTTAAACCAGTCTTGTTACTGGTCTGTTCCCAGTTAGACTGATTGCATATTAAAATCTCCTCCTACTATCATTTTCCAGCCTTTTGCTGCTCCTGTTCCCAGTTAAACCAGTCTTGTTACTGGTCTGTTCCCAGTTAGACTGATTGCATATTAAAAGTCTCCTCCTACTATGATTTTCCAGCCTTTTGCTGCTCCTGCTCCCAGTTAAACCAGTCTTGTTACTGGTCTGTTCCCAGTTAGACTGATTGCATATTAAAATCTCCTCCTACTATCATTTTCCAGCCTTTTGCTGCTCCTGTTCCCAGTTAAACAAGTCATGTTACTGGCCCGTTCCCAGTTAAACCAGTCATGTTACCGACCCGTTTTCAGTTAAACCAGTCTTGTTACTGGTCTGTTTCCAGTTAAACCAGTCATGTTACAGACCTGTTTCCAGTTAAACCAGTCTTGTTACTGGTCTGTTCCCAGTTAAACCAGTCTTGTTACTGGTCTGTTCCCAGTTAAACCAGTCATGTTACTGACCCGTTTCCAGTTAAACCAGTCATGTTACCGACCCGTTCCCAGTTAAACCAGTCATGTTACCGACCCGTTTCCAGTTAAACCAGTCATGTTACCGACCCGTTTCCAGTTAAACCAGTCATGTTACTGACCCGTTTCCAGTTAAACCAGTCATGTTACTGGTCTGTTCCCAGTTAAACCAGTCATGTTACTGGTCTGTTCCCAGTTAAACCAGTCATGTTACTGACCCGTTTCCAGTTAAACCAGTCATGTTACCGACCTGTTCCCAGTTAAACCAGTCATGTTACCGACCCGTTCCCAGTTAAACCAGTCATGTTACCGACCCGTTCCCAGTTAAACCAGTCATGTTACTGACCCGTTTCCAGTTAAACCAGTCTTGTTACTGGTC
Source organism: Atherinomorus stipes (assembly GCA_023101725.1). Classification (NCBI taxonomy): domain Eukaryota; kingdom Metazoa; phylum Chordata; class Actinopteri; order Atheriniformes; family Atherinidae; genus Atherinomorus; species Atherinomorus stipes. Next base: position 10,769 of record JALJCO010008848.1, on the reverse strand, counting down.
TGTTCCCAGTTAAACCAGTCATGTTACTGACCCGTTTCCAGTTAAACCAGTCATATAACCGGTCTGTTCCCAGTTAAACCAGTCATGTTACTGACCCGTTTTCAGTTAAACCAGTCTTGTTACTGACCCGTTTCCAGTTAAACCAGTCATGTTACTGACCCGTTCCCAGTTAAACCAGTCATGTTACCGACCTGTTCCCAGTTAAACCAGTCATGTTACTGACCTGTTCCCAGGTAAACCAGTCATGTTACTGACCCGTTCCCAGTTCAACCAGTCTTGTTACTGACCCGTTCCCAGTTCAACCAGTCTTGTTACTGACCCGTTTCCAGTTAAACCAGTCTTGTTACTGACCCGTTTCCAGTTAAACCAGTCTTGTTACTGGTCTGTTCCCAGTTAAACCAGTTTTGTTACTGGTCTGTTCCCAGTTAGACTGATTGCATATCAAAATCTCCTTCTACTATCATTTTCCAGCCTTTTGCTGCTCCTGTTCCCAGTTAAACAAGTCTTGTTACTGGTCTGTTCCCAGTTAAACCAGTCTTGTTACTGGTCTGTTCCCAGTTAGACTGATTGCATATTAAAATCTCCTCCTACTATGATTTTCCAGCCTTTTGCTGCTCCTGTTCCCAGTTAAACCAGTCTTGTTACTGGTCTGTTACCAGTTAAACCAGTCTTGTTACTGGTCTGTTCCCAGTTAAACCAGTCCTGTTACCGGTCTGTTCCCAGTTAGACTGATTGCACATTAAAATCTCCTCCTACTATGATTTTCCAGCCTTTTGCTGCTCCTGTTCCCAGTTAAACCAGTCTTGTTACTGGTCTGTTACCAGTTAGACTGATTGCATATTAAAATCTCCTCCTACTATCATTTTCCAGCCTTTTGCTGCTCCTGCTCCCAGTTAAACCAGTCTTGTTACTGGTCTGTTCCCAGTTAAACCAGTCATGTTACTGACCCGTTTTCAGTTAAACCAGTCTTTTTACTGACCCGTTTCCAGTTAAACCAGTCATGTTACTGACCCGTTCCCAGTTAAACCAGTCATGTTACTGACCCGTTCCCAGTTAAACCAGTCATGTTACTGACCCGTTCCCAGTTAAACCAGTCATGTTACCGACCTGTTCCCAGTTAAACCAGTCATGTTACCGACCTGTTCCCAGTTAAACCAGTCATGTTACTGACCCGTTCCCAGTTCAACCAGTCTTGTTACTGACCTGTTCCCAGTTCAACCAGTCTTGTTACTGACCCGTTTCCAGTTAAACCAGTCTTGTTACTGACCCGTTTCCAGTAAAACCAGTCTTGTTACTGGTCTGTTACCAGTTAAACCAGTCTTGTTACTGGTCTGTTCCCAGTTAAACCAGTCCTGTTACCGGTCTGTTCCCAGTTAGACTGATTGCATATTAAAATCTCCTCCTACTATGATTTTCCAGCCTTTTGCTGCTCCTGTTCCCAGTTAAACCAGTCTTGTTACTGGTCTGTTACCAGTTAAACCAGTCTTGTTACTGGTCTGTTACCAGTTAAACCAGTCTTGTTACTGGTCTGTTCCCAGTTAAACCAGTCCTGTTACCGGTCTGTTCCCAGTTAGACTGATTGCATATTAAAATCTCCTCCTACTATCATTTTCCAGCCTTTTGCTGCTCCTGCTCCCAGTTAAACCAGTCTTGTTACTGGTCTGTTCCCAGTTAGACTGATTGCATATTAAAATCTCCTCCTACTATCATTTTCCAGCCTTTTGCTGCTCCTGCTCCCAGTTAAACCAGTCTTGTTACTGGTCTGTTCCCAGTTAGACTGATTGCATATTAAAATCTCCTCCTACTATGATTTTCCAGCCTTTTGCTGCTCCTGCTCCCAGTTAAACCAGTCTTGTTACTGGTCTGTTCCCAGTTAGACTGATTGCATATTAAAATCTCCTCCTACTATCATTTTCCAGCCTTTTGCTGCTCCTGCTCCCAGTTAAACCAGTCTTGTTACTGGTCTGTTCCCAGTTAGACTGATTGCATATTAAAATCTCCTCCTACTATCATTTTCCAGCCTTTTGCTGCTCCTGTTCCAGCCTTTACAGACGTGTTGCTGTCATCAAATTCAAACTGAAGGCAAACTGAGACGAGCCTTCATGTTCATGCTACTGATGCACTCCACAAATGCAGTGTCATAGGGGAGGGGGTAGCGTAGTGGTTAATGTCACACGCTTTGGCGTGGCAGACTCGGGTTCGAGTCTATGGGATCAAAATCATGCCAGAGACAATTTGTGTGTGAAAAAGATTTTTCATGTAAAATAATGTTTTGAAGTTGTATAAAACAAGTCGTGCTTGTAAAAAAAAGTTATGAACCCACAGAATCATTTTGTGGTTGTGTGAGAAACCTTTGTGTGCAGAAATATTATTTGCAAACATGTAGATCAGTTTCGTAGTTGTGTTTTATTTTTCTGTGTGTGTGAAAATTGAATTTGCACCTGTAAAAGTTTCGCCACACAAAAATATCTGTACGAGTGCGACACCTAGGGCTCGTGTGCGCCACTGCACCTACGAGCTCACAAAACAGAAACCTACAACCACAAAACTTTTTACGGATTGAAGACAAGTCAAAGTCGTGCCACTAACAGCCAATCAGGACACTGCATTCTGGGAAGCCAAACAGCCAATGATGTGGTGGATTGGTGATGACGTTTATTTTGGGGGACGAAGACGATACCGTTAGCAAAGGCTCTTGGCTGCTAGCAGTCAGAGCGCAGCGGGAGCTACATACTTGTAGCAAGAGGGAGGCTGTTCAATCCGAAGCCGGCCACTGATCTGATCACTAACAGGCCACTGATCTGATCACTAACAGGCCACTGATCTGATCACTAACAGGCCTGCTGGAGAAGGCGGCTACTGGCAGAAGAACTTGGCCGGTTATTTTGGTGTTGATCGCCGCAGCTTATTGAATCGTATATTGTACTGGACGTGTGTTAGCTTTGAAAAGGCTAACGACTAGCACATCTTGGCTGGTCCCACAGGAAGCTGGCAACCATTTAAAGCTGAGTCGTATAATGCTGTGGTTACCGTGTCAAAGCCCCCTTAAAAAAAAAAAAGAAAAAAAATGAAAAGCAAAATCGTGTTTTACTGGCAGGTTGTGCAGTAAGCTGCCACCACATAGCCTACTGTTTACTTGATTGCTGCAGTCGTAAAAAAAAGAAAGAAAAAGCGACGGCTGAAGTCTTTTATAAAAGGCATGTGCGGTTATCTGGTTAATAAGGAAAGTAATGTAAAATTATTTGTGGTCCTGTCACTCATGTGAATAGCCAGAGCTACCTAGAACATTTTCAGTTTCAATGGGCTCGACTTCCAGGGAGTCCACATAGCCTATCTGTGCCAGCCCGTCCAGATCAAACGCGATGTCGGTGTTAAAAACACGTTTGATGCCCAAAGTGGGACGCTGGGCCACATAAAATCAGACACAATAGGCTATAGAAAATCTTAAAGAACCGCTTTCTAACTACCAGGCCGATCAGATTCTGATCATCATTGTTGACACATCATTTGTGAACATTCCTACATTATTTTACAGCCTAAATAAAAGGACTAAATTGTATATGACGCACGTTTATTTATTTTGCATATATTTTCAATTAACACGTTTACGCTTTATTTCACATCACTGGTATGTAAGTTAAACGTTTTATTATCATTAGCCTACCAAACTTCTAATTTCTGATATTCACTCGTGTGTCTCTGGGATTCACTAATGACGCAGGGATTCCCCGACATCGACACAGTCACTGCTTTAAGCATTGTGACTTCCACAGACACTGGAGGCAGGGGATGGCTTCATCTAGCTATTTGCATGAAGCCCTGGTGCTTCCATAAGAATGACGCACAAGGCTCGGCTGCGTTTCTCTTTTATTAAGGCGCTTTATAGCTCACCTGATGCGGGACAAACTGTTTCATAACAGCCAATGGCGTAATGCTGCGTTCCATTTTCATCGGAACTGGGAAGTGGGAACTGGGGAGTGACGTCACACCCGACCAACTTGCGTTCCAGCTCACTGGTCGGAAAACCAGTTAGCAACCTAGCAAAACAACGTGTTTGCTAAGGCTATTGTTATTAGCCGTTGTTGGCACAGCTGGTGTTGTAGTTCACATATACCACATGAAAAATGTGAATTACACTACAGCAGCTTCCCCGTACATCTGTATAAACCAATACTACGTGTACGATTGATTTATGCAACAAAATATAAGTAAGAAGTGTAAATAAATGTAACATTACAGAAGCTTCTAAAACTGCTAACACAGGGCGCGGCCATCTTTAAATCTGAACTCGGAGCTGCGAGAGTTGTCCGACTTTCCGAGTGGGAAATCCGACTTCAGGGGGGCGTTCCAGTTGAAACTTCCTACTCGGAACTGGGAATTTCCGACTTCCGAGTTCAAATGGAACGCAGCATAATTTCCACGGGGGATAGGGGGGTTTTGACCCCCCCAATAATCAGAGCCAGGTGATATAACCCCCCTAAAAAATAACACAACTCGGATTTAATAATAACATTACTGATCTTTTATGAACATATTGTTAATTCTTTTTATTAGCTACAATATTTTCTAGCAAAACAACAGCACCTTTAATCATCTGGTATTGTAACGCACCCCCCTCCCTCTTCCCCCGCTGTGTATTTGGTATTACCAATACCAGCCGCTTTCTATCTTATTGCTGTGTTTGATGGATGGAGGGAAACAGAAGACCAACAGTAATGTAAAGAAGAAAAGGTGGACAGACGACATGATTCATTGATGATCGACATCAACCTTAATTAAAAAAAGAACTGATTGGCCAAAGAGAGGTAAATACACGCACATGAGAGGTAAATACACGCACACGAGAGGGTAAATACACACGCACACGAGAGGTAAATACACGCACATGAGAGGTAAATACACGCACATGAGGGGTAAATACACGCACATGTGCGTCTTCATCTGTGCACTCCATCAGCGCGCGGACAGAGCGCACGTCGGAAAACACAGTAACCACTTAAAAGCAGACACACACACGTGTTAGGCTTTTCTCTACCAGAGACCAGGATGTGGTCAGGTGTATTTTAGAAGAACTGAAGCTCCCCAAAGTTTATTTGGAATATTGATTTCATTATTGACTTTCTAACAAAGCCCACATGGTAGTTATCCCTGTTAGGCTGATGCTAAGACTGTTATTTCCCAGCTGTCTCCGAACGAAGCACAATTTCAAAGTTGCAAGTTTCACCGTTTTGATCGCCCTCCTCTCCTGGTCGCGTGCTCATGGATGTAAACTGGATCAGTACATGATCCATGCCGAAGTTTAGAAATGCAGAGCAAAAAGCTCCCAAAGTTGTTGCTTGCTTGTTTGTTTGTTTTTTTTAATGCTGTGACGTTTCGGCCGTTCTTCACTGTATCCTATTTCACTTTCATCCAGTACCAGTCCTCCTCACTATCTGTGATGCGCGTGATTTACTTCTGTATGAACTTTAGAAAATGCGACGCATATCTATACAGAATCCTGTCTCTCTCGGCCAAAAAAGCCATTACAAGACACTGGTTAAGAACAGACGCACCCGACCTGAGCCATTGGCTGGACATCATAGAGGGAGATCAGGTCAATGGAGCAAATGACCTACAGACTACGTCTTAAAACTGAGTTATATACAGCAAGATGGAAAAAAAATGGAATCACTTTGTATATAAGTAATTTCCCCCCCTCCTCCTGTTATTGTACGCTTTTTTCTTTCCCTCTCTCTTTCCTTTTTTGTTCGCTTGTGCTCTCTTTGTCTGTCTTTACGAATATTTATGTTCATGTTCTGACTACTGTTTAAAAAAATAAAGTTATAAAAAAAAAAAGAAATGCGACGTGACTTCACAGCGTTCAGTTGTCACATGATTATTTAGTTTAAATTATAATAATTAATTAGTTATTATATCATGTGTCAGTAATGGGGAGGTTACCTGTTACAGGTGCATGAACACTCTGCACTTTAAGGTTGTTCATGCATTCTGAGCTTGTTTTGAAATTAAATGTATTAATGAATATTAGATTATTATAGGCTACTTGTAGCTACAGTACATTTGATGCCACGTTACCACATCTCTATTTCAGCACAAAGGGGTCACTGGCCGTCATTCTCACACCCCCAAAAGACATGTTGGCACTTGAAAATTTAGCCCTTTAAGATCCCATGATGTAAAGGGCAGCTCAATGGATTATTATCATTACTTTTTTTTATTATTTTGACTTCACAACATGAACATAATTTGGGTCTCAGTGAGAACTAATCATGGAACCTTGTATCATATTTAGATATTTAATAAATGTTAAAAGATTAGTAATGCAAAACTCACAGTAACATATTTGTTCTAGAAGCTGTTTAATGCTCTTCTGCATGGATGTCTTTTGATGTGTGTTGACTTCATAGGAAAGTTTCACAGATTTTATAATTCAAGTTTTAATTGCATAAAAGAAACTACATCGGCCAGCAGTATGAATAATATATCTCTGTTCACTGTCCTGTAATGGGGCTGATTATAGCGGTGAAAAGTAAATAACTAAGTTTACTGTTTATCCAAAAGGAAAAGTATCACAATATACTGTGTGTCTCTTATACAGACACCAAATTACCCTGACTTGTTTTACGAATGCATATTATTAAATAACTAAATAAACAGGCAAAGAATCCGACCCCCCAATGATGGACCCAAAGTTACGCCCTTGATAAAACACACACTAACCAACGCCCACAAGCGAATGCTGCTGCAGGATGGTGAATGCGCCTCATTTTTAACACAGCATCTGGGCCAAAGTTTCCCTCCAGCAAATACATGAAAATTCCATTATCTAGAAGATAATATTTCCAGAGAAGGAATATTGTGACAGCATTTACGCAGAGGAAACAACGTCCTCTGTGGTTTTTCTTGTTATGTCACTGTCCTGGCTTCCTTCCTCTTTTACTGCCTTGCAACAACAAAGGCAAGCGAGCAGCTTGTCTGGAGCTCCTTTTTTCATGAAAACATACAGAACTAAATCTGCAAGGGGACTGAACTGCAGGAATGCCAAGTGTAAGCCATAGTAAGAATCTTCAGTGTCCTGATACGGATATCAGTGCATCATCCTCATGAGCTGGATGACTGAAGGCATGAACAGCAGTGTGTAAATCAGCAGCACCAGGACTAAAATTCCTACAATTCTGCGTTTTTCCCTTCAAGGGGACTGATTTGGCAGAGGATAAAGCTTCAAGGGTCCCAGCTAGGAAGAGGATGAGAAGAGGAAAAGGGAGGAGGGAGGGGAAGATGAATCGGAAAATTGGCTGGTATAAATCAGACATCAGCAATGCAAAAAGAAACTCAATGAGACACACAACCCAGACGACAATGGAGACTAAAGCAGAGGACTTGATGCTTCGTCTGAAGCGGTACCACAGCGGAAAGGCGATGGCCAAATACCTGCAACAGATGACAGATAGAGGATAGCCCGCTAAAATGCTGCTGCACTATCCAAGAATACCCCAGCACACACACAAGACCCACCTTTCCAGGGCAACACACATCATGAAGCCAAACGCTGGCCAACACACCAAAGTAGTAGATTAATATGGAGACACGGAAGACCTTGTAGAACATCGTCCTGCAGCCCAGACCCCAAGCAACAGATCTGGATGAGGTCAGAGATGAGGAGATTGATGACGAAGACTGGTAGGACATTGTCATCGCGGATCTGCAATGAAAGGAAAAAACAGCCGAGCGTGTGCCAGATAATCAGTCAGGATGAGCAGCGTAGCACACATTCCAGAGCTGATGCATCTCTGCTGGAGAGCCACAGAAGAAAGGTTGGCACGGTAACGCCTCACGTACCAGAGAATGAAGAGTATAAATGGCCAGCAAGGTCAGAGGGAAACCAATCCATATCACAATCCATGCAATCACAAGGAGACTGTTGGCAGAGCAGCGTTAGTGAAGTAATCAAACTCTTCAAACATGGTGTAATTTTCCAGAGGATACAGATAGTATGTATCATTGTAATCATAATCATAGTTGTAGTAATACATTTATCCACGGACAACCTAAAAGAAGAAGAGAGAGCAGATGATGTATTTTCTCTTTTTTTTTCCAACATAAACTTCTCTCTGAAATATAAGAAATACTTGAAATCTAAAGAAGTCATATACATACAGTATATAAATCACTATATAAGATTTGCAAAGAAATTGAAATGGAATAAATAAAGTTTCTAAGTAAAAATGTTACAGATGTGAAAAAGCAAACTTACAGTTTAGGTGCTGATGTACTTTCTGATGTAATTTCACACGGAGCTGACTGCAAACTGTTTAAGCCAGTTTATGTAAAGCTGTAGCTCAGGAAAAATTGCACAACAGTTTCCTCTTCTGCTTTTGATTGCTTTTATCAGCACCTGATGATATCTATAACATGCATATCGAGTAAGTATTTTGCATAATATGCAGTGCTGATATGAATTACAAGTGTTGGTAATAAAAAAAAAACATCTAGAGGCATGAGAAAAATAAAGTCCACTCTCTTTCAGTTTTAAGGTCCAACACATCAGGTCATAACGAAAAATAAACGGTCTTAAATTTGATTAAATATTAATGCAAATGGGCATCATCAACACATGACAGATTTGTCACACTTTATGGAACAAAACTAACAGGCTGAAAATGGATGAGAAGTTCCCTATAATTGGTTCTTTAAGGCTACTTGCACCTGATTAACTGGCAGTGAGAAGTCCAGCAATGCTATAGTATAAAGCATTAAGCTTTACACTGTAAGTTGACCTCTCTGGGGCTGCAAGAAGACTGAGACTTAGCGTTTTCAAGCAGAACAGAGTTAACAATGATAATAATAATTTTTTATTTATAACACTCTTTCAATTTTAAACAATTTCACAGGCAGATTACAAAAATCCTTCTAAACCAAAGAAATTTCAGGTGGCTTTTAAAAGACTCCCCAGTCTGTGGTATCCTCTGGTGTTAAAGGGGAATTTCACTGTTTTTGAACCTGGGGTCTATTTTCATATGTCCTTTCATATATGTGAGCGGTTGAGAAAGGAATTTATACTAGAGGGGAGAAATGAACGAAAGTATTTATATGACCTGGTAATCACTATTTGTTTTGGTGTTAGGACAGATCAAATCAATAACTTGCGTCCCCCACTGGTGTTTTGACGTGAGTTATCGCGTGATTTTGGAAATCGTGCAATTAATTGTGCCCCCCCCCCACTGGTGTTTTGATGCAAGTTATCGCACGATTTCACAACTAAATTTTAATTTCCAGTGTCCTAAGATCTGGATAGCGATTGCCAGGTAATATAAATACTTTCGTTCATTTCTCCTCTCTAGTATGTTGTCGGACACTCGTTGAAACTATCCGAGCCCTTCACTGTGGAATAAAAGCATGTCTTAGGGCGAACTTAGGTGCGGAGGCCAGTTGCCCCATACTTGTCATTAGCTGGGCTGCTAGGCTGCTGCTTTGCTGCCTGCCTGGCTAAATACTGGAGCTATTTTGAAAATTCCTTTCTCCATTACTCACATATATGAAAGGACATATGAAGACAGACCCCAGGTTCAAAAGAAGCGAAATTCCCCTTTAAGGCAGGGCATTCCCCAGCCGTGGAGCAGCAGCCTGAAAGGACCCATCCCACACTTGGACTGCCACAAAGCACTATTTTGATAACTGACAAGTCACCAATCATTTTAGCGATTAGTTGACTTATGAGATCGTTCGTAAATTGTAGCATAATTAGAGTACCAGTCAAAAGTTTGGACAACTTCTCAATGAATCTAATGGAAAAAAAAAATGTGTCCACACTTTTGACTGGTAGCGTGTGTGTTCATATATTCCAATATACAATTCAAGAAAAGCTGACCAGACAGAAATGTAGACAAGGATGCAAAAGAAAAACAAAACCTAACAATAAAAGATTAGTCGTTTATTAAATGAATCATATTTCAGTAGTCGACATAATTACAATTAGCAATCCCCCACTGTGCTTAGACTGTTCCTGGGAAGGTGTGAACTGGTGAGAACCCTGGGAAGGGTTCTGTTTTGTCAAACCAAGTTTCAGGGCGTATTCAGAAACCATAGTCTGCGAGTCTCGGCCTGTTTGGGGACTCAGTTTGGTTGGGGGCTGGGGTGGTCTTCCAGACTTTCATGTTGCTCTATTGCCAAATGGGCCAAACGGGCCAAGATTGAGAATCTCAGGTGGCGCTGCTCTCGGATTCACCGTAGGTGAGGACAAGACGCACGTACAAAAGGTTCTCCCAACTTCTGTTCCCTCCACAAAGCGACATTATTTTATTACGAGGAGCTGGATATGATTTCATCAGATCAAATATCGATTAAAGCTTTTACTTCCTCGTAACTCCACGTCTGACCACGAGCCATCTTATAAGTACCGCAGTCCCTCACGTGTGCTTGTTGTCGTAGCGTTGTCCAACGTTTGACCCACAATGCCAATGCTATTTGTAGTCCACTTCCTGTCTTTGGTACTCTTGAATCGGACCGAGACCTGCGTTTGCAGGCGGACCGAGACCGGTTGTTTGTTCCGGATCAGAGTCCGTTTGCGCATTCACAACTCCCCTAAACGAAGCGGACTTTCCAAGCAAACGGACTCTGATTCGAATCAAAAAAGCTTTGTGAATGCGCCCTCATTGTCATGTTTTCAAGTGGAAATAATGATTCATGCTTTTGTTTCATCACGACTGAACTGCTGCAATGCACTGCACACTACACACAGACTTCCCTGTCTGAGAAGGGGCAAATCATTG
>JALJCO010008845.1:0-107774 GCA_023101725.1 Atherinomorus stipes | reverse complement strand
TAAATCAGTACAACACCGCCTCCGATGCAGCAGGTGTCACCACCGCTTCGTTCACCGCTGTTATTCAGCTCTGAAAGCAGTTCGAAAGTCCCGCCTCTTCCTCTACATCAGCAAGATGGCGTCCGTTTAGTACGAGTAGTGCGCTTCCTTTTGCATTTCATTTTTTGGCCGTTATTAGGGCAACATCCTGGTACTTTCAGTGCACTGAATTTTCACTTAAATGACAGCATGAATGCGCTACTCACTCAAAAACAGTGTTTGAAGTGCAAAAGTGTATAGTTTGAGACACGGCCCATGACTTTGTTGTTATATTTAGCGAGTTTTCAGACCCTTCTCATAATTTTGAAACTGAAAGTGGTTTGGAAGCAGCTGGATGTCTCCCCTGTGAAGAAGCAACTTTCTTTCCCCAATCACAATATCTCAGTGAGAAAAGCTTAAAACTGGGACCCCTAAAAAACCAAACACAGAAGCTATATGTGTGTAAAATATGTTAAATGAAACAATTTGAATTAGGTATGAAGTTTTAGTGGGTAACTGGCATTCCAGATAAAAACCAGTTTGATCCTGCGTGACTGGTGGTGATCAAGTAAGTCTGTGTTAATGATTATTGTTGTTAATTCATGATTTCACATCAGAGTTCTCTGATGACTTTTAGTCAAATCCGTTGGCTCATAGATGATCACAAAGTAACTGCTTGAGTGCATCATTTTTATTTCTTTTTCTACTTTCTAAAAAAGTTGAAATACAATTAAATGCATTTGGTCAGAGCTGGAATTTACAGCTCTAATGTTTGTGTCTATTATTTGACTCTGTCCTCGAAAATCTATTCAAATAAAGGAAGTGTTACTATTTGGGTCAATTTTTACAGTGATTATCCAGATTAATTAATTACAAAGGCTTTAATTAATTAATTAGATTAAAATAGAGTCCCACCCCTAATATAAATACAACATGGCAGGAACCATACTCAATTTAGTTGAACCCTTTTCCCCTCTTTTGGGCTTATTTAAACTCAGCTTGTACTATGGGAGGAGCTTTATGGCCTATTTCACTAATCACCTGTGAAGCTGTCTGTCTTTATATACAGTTTGAGTAAAAAAAGGGGGAAAAAAGGGCACAATGTTTATTCCCAATTAATTTAAACAAGAACTGCTGAAATATTTCAAACAGAAAACTTGATTTTTATATTGCTTACTATCACATCTTTCACTGTTTTTATAAATGTTGGTCTATTTTCCAGTCTGCATTGATTTTTTTTCCCTTTCACACATTGAGCACTAAATCTTTTTTTTAAAAAAACCCTTCTCTTAAGTTAAAATGTTACCTTTTAAGTGTTTCCAGGGGCTCCTTCCTGCTGATTACACCCGTCTCTGGGTCAACTGTGGTGAAAATACATCTGCCAACGACAGACAGAGGTGAGTTTGCATCTGTTCAGGAAAGATTTGAGCGTTTCATTTATGTCCCAGGAGTCGAGCCCTGCAGCTGCTTTGAATTCACTGTTGTTGGTAAATTAAGCGATTCTCTCTCTCATTAAAATCTGTGTGAAACGTCACCTTCCGCATGACATTACACGCTGCAGTCGCACGCTGCCAATCTGGAGCTCTTCCCATGAATCCTGGAAAAGCAAAGCAGTTGGAGATAAATTTAGTCCACGCTGTTCACACTGAAAAGGGTGAGGCATTAGTCAGAGGTAAAGAACCCAACGATCATTTTTCTGGGCTGGAAAGAGAAATTAAAACCTGCAGGCTTGTAGTTTACAGACACAATGCATCTGCTATTTTAAGACCTTTTGTACTTGTTTTTTTTAACATTACAGTCTGGAGAAACTGGAAAGGAGGATAAATCTGAGCAGCATTTGTTTAGCTGGGAAAGACTGAATGACACACCTCACTGAATGCTTCACAGTCGCTTATCACAATATTTGGGCGGAAACGCTCCACCGTGACCTCCTTCTCCAACTTGTTGCTTAGATCCTTAACAGAGGCCTCGGAGAGCAGCATCACAGGTGCTACATCAGGGTACGCCACCTGCTGGAGAAACATTTCAAACATCAGGATAACCGCGCAATCACGAGGGACATGGAAAGTAAGAGACTGCAGCATAAATCTGCTACCTCACATTCCGGGAACAACGGCTCCATGCCAGCCGACCTTCTGGCCCTCATCTGTGGTTCGAAGTGGACTAAACGAAAGGTCTTCTCCGCCCCGAGATAACGGGTGAGCCACTGAGATGCTTCGTCGCCGCAATCTCTGCCTTGAATATCAGCGCTGAACACTCTGCAAAACAAAAAGATGCTGCAAGTCTGAAAATGAAATTGGATAGTTATTCATACGCAGTCAGAGAAAGTTGACTCATTCACTATGATTCATATTATTGTTGTGTGTTGAAACTTTTTGGACATTTGGAAAAGATTTTTTAATACACACAAAAAAAACCTAGACAAAAATATGAGATGAAAACCACAGATTAATTCCACCTGTTATCCCTTCCTGACCCTTTCAGATTTCCACACAAAGGAGATTCACATTACAGCAGCAATGATTTTCAAAAACATAGCGTACACATCTGAGTATATATATACATACACACAATGTAAAGGTTGTATACCTGGAAACTTTATCAGCTACGCCTTGCTAGTACTGGGTTGGACCCTTTTTACCTCAAGGACTACCTTCATTCTTGGTGTCATAAATTCAACAAGGTGTTGGAAACATTCCTCCATATTGACATGACAGCATCACACAGTTGCTGCAGATCTGTCGGCTGAACATCCACGATGAGAATCTCCCGTTCCACCTCATCAGGATGAGAATCTCTCATACCTCCTCATCCCAAAGCTGCTCTGTTGGACTGAGATCTGGTGACTGTGGAGAACATTGGAGTCCAGTGAACTCATGGTCATGTTCCAGAAAGCAGGTGGAGATGATGTCATCTTAGTGACATCATAATCCTGCTGGAAGCAGCATCAGAAGATGCTCCACTGTGGTCATAAAGGGATGGACATGGTCAGCAACAATACTCAGGTAGGCTGTGGTGGTTAAACTGCCACGTTGGTATTAAGGGGCTCAAAGTGGGCCAAGAAAATCTCCTCACACCATTACACCAGCAGCAGCCTGAAGCCTTGATCCAAGGCAGGATGGATCCATGCTTTCATGATGTTGCCAGCAGATTCTAAACCGAGCATCTGAATGTGGAGCTGAAATGGAGACTCATCAGACCAGAAACGTTCCTCCATCTTCTATTGTCCAGTTCTGGTGAGTCTGTGTGAATTGTAGCCTCAGTTTCCTGTTCTTAGCTGACAGGAGCAGCACCTGGTCTGGTCTTCTGCTGCTGGAGTCCATCTGCTTCCAGGCTGGACGTGTTGTGTGTTCAGAGATGCTATCCTGCATACCTCAGTAGGAACCAGCACTGATCTGACTTCCTGTTGTCTTTCATCTCCAACCAGTCCGTCCATCCTCCTCTGACCTCTGACATCAACCAAACATTCTGGTCCAGAAAACTGCTGCTCACTGGAGATTTTCTCTTCAGACCATCTCTGGAAACTAGAGATGTTGTGGTGGAAATCCCAGTAAATACTCAGACAAACAACGATGCCACGTTCAGTCACTGAAATCCAGTCCTGCATGTTTTTATGTCGTCCATGCAACAACACACCCGAGTCAGACTCAGAGCTGTCTGCTAATTGAGTGTTTTGAGCCAGGTGTGTTGCAGCAGGGAAAACATAAAAAACATGCAGGACACTGGCCCTCAAGAACCAGGACTGATGGTGCGTTCCAGTTTTCTCAGAACTCGTTTTTTCCGATATACGAGCTCGTAATTTGCAGAGGACCCTGAAATTGTAGATTTAAAGATGGCCGCATCCAGTACCATTGTTGTGTTTATTAAACTTCTATAATCAGATATTTTCTGTTCATAAGTTTCTATTGTAAACAGAACTGAGTTGTTGTTGTTGAATTTACTGTCTTACACTGTCTTTTTTTCTTTAAAGCGCAGCGTGAATATGTGTTTATTAAACATACACACACTGAAATTGGCTGTTGTCATGGTAACACAGTTATCACATCAGTGTCATTTTTCTAGCTAGAAATGTGTTCATTTCTAGCTTTTCTAGCTCACAAATAGGCTGTTTTGGAGATTTATATCCCCCCCCGAGTTGGTGCAACTGGAATGCAAAATACCTGATAATGTCACCAACTCATGTCTGCTTGGAATCCCGAGACAACTGGAACGCACCATCGGGATCCCTGATCTCTAGGGATTCAAACCTTATTGCTCTAAAAACAACAAGTTGAGTGGAAAGAAAAAGCATTTACATGAAGGTAAACTACAGTTACTGCTTTTCTGCAATGCAGCTGTTAAAGAGTCTAAGAGCAGGTGTGATGAAGGACCCGTAATGTCGCTCATTCTTGCATTTCCTATTCCTGCTCTTGATGGAGGCGGACGCTTTGTCTTCTGCTCCCTCCTCTCCCATTTTTTCCCTGCTGCTCTCCTGTCTGGTCTCTCTGAGCCTCTATCTGCATCACTTTCTGAATCTCAACAACAACGATGGATCTGGTCAACTGGTCTCTCAACGCTATTGACCAAATTTTTTCCACCTGATGAGCAGGATGGGGTGATGCTCCCTGCCCTGACGGTACGCACCCGGCTGGATATGTGATCGACTCCTGGGGCAAATGGAAGATCATGCGTCTGTCCGTTCTGTCCGTCGAGGGTGTTGAAGATCTGTACTTTGGATTTATGATAGCTGGGTTTCTTCAGATTGGTGCGGGCATTTTCCTGGTCTATCGCAAAGTTGGAGGGCTGTCGGCTGCAACTGGCACGCTGCCTGAGGTTTGTGTGGGGACGAGTCGTGCTATCAACACTCAGACTCTGGCGTTGCACGAGCTCCATCGGAAACTGGATGCCATTCAGGCCCAGACTTCGCGGCTGCGGTTCCGAACCTCGTCCGCGAAGTGGGTACTCTCTGCTGCTCGGAGGGAACCCCCCCTTCCTGCTGCCCACCACGGTGTCTTTCATGTTGTGATTGCCTGAGTTCGTGCTTATCTGTATGGTGTCTTTTTTTTTGTCTCCAAGTTCTTTACCTGTGTACGTGGAGAGTTCGGAGACCTTTTTTTTTTTTTACCACCTACCTACCTTTCCTCATGTTATTGTTTTCCATATCTGCAAAGGTGCACCCTGTGAAGGGCTGCATGGCCACAGTCTGCCTGATTCTGTCTTGTTATGTTTTCTCTATGTGTCATGGACAGGTTGTACTGAAACATGAATTTCCCCTCGGGGATTAATAAAGTATCTTTAATTTGATTGATTTGATTTCTCACAGAAGGCATAATGTAGCCTTCGCTTCACAAAAAATTTAATTTAGCAAGTAGTTACGGACTGTGCAACGTGAATAACTGTGTTGATTAAAATGGGAACAGTGGGAAACCTGCAGTGGTGGTCAGGGTTGTCAGGGTTGATGGGGAACTTCAGCTCCTTCATATTTGGTCCATTCAAACAAACATGACCTCCCTCGCAGGTCGCAGGTCTCTTTGATTATGATTGAAGATACAGTCCTCAAAGTTATTCATTTTCTCCAATTCAAGAAAAGGTTTAATTTAGAATAGTAATTCAAATAACATAAAACTAATAATAAATAAAAATTTAGAAAATTATAACTTCTTGAAATAAAATATTGCTTTTGAATTGTGGCTGAGATGAAATAATTTAAAAAAATAAACAAAACAAACAAACCAAAACCGTCCCAGACACAGAGCATTTTTCCCATGAACAGTGGACCAACACACCTGTCAACAGGTGGAGACGTCTGATTGGACGTTACAGAAAACACCTGATTGCAGTGATTGTCTCAAAGTGTTGCTCAACAACATTTTAGCCTCAGAGCCCCATCATGCTTGTTTACTTGTTTTATTTTTTGTTTGTTTTTAATATTTCTTTCAAACCACAATTCAAAATCAATGTCATGATTTTCATAGAATTTTAATTTACTTTAATTACTTTTGTCAATTTCATCTTATTCCACTGACAGCTGATTTTTTTTTCCTTCAATTTTTTACCCTCCAATTGGAGGGTATGAATAATTTTGAGGACTGTAACTCAGTCAGTAATTCTGACTTGGAGAAAGGGGAAATCAACATCAGGTGTTTCTGTCTGACAATTGTTATCATTTTGAGCTGTCGTAAAGATTAACTTGATGATGTGTGTGTGTGTGTGTGTGTGTGTGTGTGTGTGTGTGTGTGTGTGTGTGTGTGTGTGTGTGTGTGTGTGTGTGTGTGTGTGTGTGTGTGGGGGGGGGGGGGGGGAGTGGGTAATAGTGTAAAAATGTAAAATATGTAATGTGAAATTAGACCCCAGGGAGAATAGTAATTGTTGCTGCAATTACTAATGGGGATCTTAATAAAGAAAAGAAAAGAAAAGAAAAACATTATCTTTGTGAAGAGAGTTTAAGTTAGGGATATGAAACTCTGGTCCTTGAAAGCCACTGTCCTGCAGGTTTTAGATGTTTCCCTGCTTCAACACAAGACTCTTGTGCAGAACTTGGCAACAAGCTGATACATTTGGATACAAGTAGTTACGGACTGTGTGACGTGAATGAACGTGTCGATTACGATGGGAACAGTGGAAAACCTGCAGTTGTGGACAGGGTTGTCGGGCTGTTTGATGGGGAACTTCAGCTCCTCCATGTTTGGTCCGTTCAAACAAACATGACTTCCCTCGCAGGTCAGAGACACCAACACCAGACGGGGCTCCTGTCTGCCTGTCACCATGTGGCCGTCCTCAGTCACCACCAGCCAGTGTCTGCAAACACAACACACACACAAAATCTGCATAATCAGTATATCTGGCTCAGGTCCAGTGTTTGGACAATAAGCCTGCACTCTGAACCCTCGACAGTCTTCAGTTACAGCAAAGGGACGAAAAGCAAACAGAGGGGATTGATGACATCACTGGTTGCCTTGGATCCGGCTGGAGAGTTGAACAAATCCAGATTTTACATCAGATTTAATTTCCATTCTCTATTTGATGATTTACTGCACACATTTGAGGTGATTTTGCTGCTGGCTTGTTTGCACTTCTGCTTAAATATGCCCTTCCAAGCCCTCTGAATGTGATCTAAAGATCACATTTGCTTTATTTGGACAATCTAAGAGCTACAAACGAATTTTTTCCAAGCAGTACTGGCTAGTATGAAGAGGTTTAATCTGTTTCAACTGCAGACAGCTGCGAAATTTGGGGAGTTTTCAGCTTTTTTCCCTTTTTTAAACTCACCTCCAGTAGGACGGTGGCTGTGTTGCATTTTAACCAATTAGTTGTGTGCCAAATTTTATTACTGAGTAAAGTTTGTGTTTGTAAGACATGCTTGTGAGCAGCTCATGCGCACGTGGCAGGTGAACAGCTGTAAAACTTTTACGCAACACTCACCGATCCTGCAGCTCTCCGAACTTCAGTCCCATTTTCTGGCATTCCGCGAGAGCCAGAGACACCGCTCTGCCGGACTTGAGGGGGTGAATGAGAAGCTGCGACACTACGCCCACGCGGACCGCTTTTTCTGGCCTCCATATGTATTTATATCCAAGACCAAGTCCCAGGAGTGCAGCTCCGGCTCCGCCGATCAGGAGAGCCGCTTTCTTATTCTGGGCCAGCGCGCGCACTGTCAGCTCCCTCAGCTCCATGTTGGAGTGTCGCAGACTTTCTTTGGACTTTCAACTTTTTTGTAAAGGGAGCTGCAGCCCCTGCTTGTTACGTTCACGGAGACTCAGACAACAGCAGCATGCCTCAGATGTTGTCACGTGACACGAGTTATGCAATCGTTTTGATGCAGTTCACGGACCACAGTTTTTTTCACTCACTCACTCTCTCAACACTCTGTAAGTTAAAACTCTGACATAATTATGGCTGTGGCTTATTTTTTCCAATTTTAAAGCTCATTATCCAACTTTATAGCTCTAAAACAACACAGTTGACCAAAGTGCTACGGTGTACAAACATAAGATAAAACAATAATCATAATAAAATCAATGGAGTTAACTAACATAAAAATATAGAACTAGAAAGCAGTTAAAACAAGTCAAAACCAATCAAAATCAAAATGTCAACATGTCATGTTGGGTCAAATGCCAAAGAGAAAAATAAGATATAAGAAGAGACTTAAAAACCGTTGAAGAAGAGGCCTGTTGGATGTGCAATGGCAACTTATTCCAAAGTTTAGGTGCAGCCACTGTGAAAGCCCGGTCTCCTTTGAGCTTCCTACTGGCCCGAGATGTATCTAACTGCAGTCACAATACGTCGCCATATGTCCAGTCCACGCCGGAAGTCCCAATCAGACGTTTCTTTTTCATGTAACTTACTAAAATCTAACCCTAACCACCCGACTACACTATACGTATCTGTTTGCAAGCTGCAGATAGATACTCTTAGTGGTGTTTAACTTCCGCTTGAGACTTCCTGTATGGATTGGATGTATGGCGGCGCCCTTGTTGGTCACTGTAACTGCAGTAGGGTACTCTTGACTGGCCCTGGGCACACCAGCTGGTCAGCCGACGGGACGAGTGTTGGGGACAGAGGAGCTCAGAGAGGTACTGCGGGGCAAGACCGTTCAGGCACTTAAAAGCAAATAAAAGTAACTTAAAATAGATCCTAAAACGCACGGATAGCCAATGAAGAGAGGATAAAACTGGGGTGATGTGCTCATGCTTGCGTCTGCCAGTTAAAAGACGTGCAGCTGCATTTTGAACAAGTTGCAGTTGAGAAATGCAGGACTGACTCACCCCGCAGTAAAGTGCATAACAGTGATCCAGCCGGGTAGTTACAAAGGCAAGGATTACTGTTTCAAAGTGTTTACGTGCTCAAAGGTGTTTTATTTTGACCAGTTGCCTCAGATGAAAAAAGCTGGCACTAAAAACTGAGCGAATCTGGCTTTCAAGCTTTAGCTCAGGATCCATTTTAAAACCCAAATTGACAATCTCTGACTGGGACAACACCTTCACAGCTGTGACTTTGATCTAATTATTTAAACTTTGAAGCTCATATTGATGTCTTAATTTTTATCAAATATTTATAAGAATATAATAACTTTTTTTTCAGATTTTAGCCTCACTATAATCACATTTTAATACTTTAGCGTCTGTGCTGCTATATTGTGAGCATGTGATTAGATTAGACCTGTAGCACAAAACATTGACAGAAATAAAGACTTCACAGGGATGAATCAGCCAAAAATAAATGATAAATATGTGTAAAATCAATGAGAGGCGATTAATGAATATAATAACTTTTATCTTATTTTTACTTTGAAGCTCATAATAATGACTATATATTATACAATATGATGTTGAATCTCTTAATTATAACTTTAATCCTATTATTATAACTTTGAAACTGGTAAATATCTAATATTTTGGATTTCTTACTTTTTTTCCACTGACTGTATAGCTCATATTTCTGACTTATTTATCTTACCATTCTGACATTTATTTTATTATCTTAACTTTGAATCTCATAATCATTACACTGACGCTCAGTATGGCTTTATATGACATTGAATCGCATAATGATGACTTTTTGTCACATAATTATGACTGAATCTCAGAATTATGAGATAATATGTGACAATTTTAATTTAGAAGTATATATTTTGGTTGTCTTCCTGATAAGTTAAAAGTTACAGCTAATTTTTTAAAGCTTTACTTACTTAATGACAACTGAGAAATCCTGTGAAATTATCATCAGCTCAGATGTTTACCTTTTTACAATAATTAAAAACCTGAAAAGAAAAAAATGCAAACATAAAAATCAGTACAGCTAACATAACAAATGCACACAGTCCATACGATTTGCTGATGTGTTAGAAAAATCCTAAGTTTGAACTTGCCCAGAGTTTTTCCAAAATTTAGAAAAAAACATGACTAGGTGACGTAATGCCATAGCTGACCTTCTCAGTTGAACTATTTTTGTCTTTGACATAGATACTCAGGTCTGTGGCCAAAGTAGAAAACAGCAGATGCTCCATCAATGGGGGGTCAATACAGGGATTTGTCGAATGGATGCTCCTTCTGTTGCCTCTCTGTGCTGCACGTCTAATGGCTGCAGGCAGATTTACAGGCACAGGGCCAGGTCACTCAATCTGGTTTGATGTTGCAGTGGCAAGCAAATTTCAATAATGAGATACATTCCTAATTGCCCTCAACAACTGACACTTTGATGTGATAATCCTGCTATTAGTGCACATCATTTTATTAGTGTTTATAGGACTGAAAATGTTTCCATTTTCCAGTACTAACTTTGTCTTTTAATTTGTTGATGCTCTTTCCTCCCAAATGTGACTCCTACTTTATACAAAGTCATGGTAGCTGGTTTTAACATGGGGATGTCATTCATTGATTGCAAGATTATCAACTTGGTATGAAAATACAAGATTGCACATTACTGCATCTCTATATCAACTGTTTCAAATATCTAAACATCAAAGTTTCATTGGTTGCCCATAACCGAAACTCCTTCAAGTGGAAATTATTCACATTTCTGACATTCACTGATCTTTAAGTGTGTGACATCATCATGACATGAACAAAAGCTCCCAGAAAGAAAGTTGCAGATGTTTATTAGTCTTGGAAAGAGTCTAAAAAGATATCACATATGATGTGAAAAATAAAATTCACTGAGAAGAAAATGCTCTCCATGTTGCATCACTTTAAAACTAAATCAAGCAGGTAGTTGTCTTTAGTAAATTCAGAGCTTTTAATGCAGAAAACAAGTTTCCAAGAAGATTTCGTGAAAAGATCTGCAGGTAATCTTTTGCACATTTTGCTGCCAAATTGCATTTGCCTGCGATCTGAAAAGGTTGCACAAATTTGGCCTGCAAAGGAAAGAACTTCAGATCAAAACTATCGTTTATAAGTTAACATACAGGCAAAAATCACAAATTAGAATAGTATGCTTTGGTAGGACAAATCAAACTTTGAGTTATTGCAGAATAACTATGCAGGGTGTACAGAGGGAGGGACTGTGCAACTCACTGATCATCAATTCGGCATCATATCAAAGAGAAAATATGACGCCATCTGTCTGGTGGTTGAAATTCATCTTTAAAAAGACCTTTAAATGAAGTGAAACTAAGAATGGCGCATAACAAAAAGGCTCCAGAAGAAGAAATTTGTGGAGAGCTGTGGATTAGATGAGCAGATCATTTAAAATAAAATCACTAATATGTAAATGGATAAATTGCGCAGGAATGACTCATAAAAGATACGGTCCTTTAAATTATTCATACGGTGCAATTAAAGAAAATGTTTAATTTAGAATAGTAATTCAAATAACATGAAACTAATAATAAATAAAAATTTACAGTAGAAAATCATAATTTAGTGAAATAAAATATTGCTTTTGAATTGTGGCTGAGATAAAATATTAATTTAAAAAAAACCAAACCAAAACCTTCCCAGACACATTAGAGCACCTTTCCCATGAACATGGACCAACATACCTGTAAACAGGTGCAGACGTCTGATTGGACGTTACAGAAAACACCTGATTGCCTCAAAGTGTTGCTTAACAACATTTTAGCTTCGCAGCCCCATCATGCTTGTTTACTTGTTTTATTTTTTGTGTGTTTGTTTTTAATATTTCTTTCAAACCACAATTCAAAATCAATGTCATGATGTTCATAGAATTTTTATTTATTATTACTTTTGTCAATTTCATCTTCTTCCACTGACAGCTGATTTTTTTCCTTCTTTAATTGGAGGGTAAGAATAATTTTGAGGACGACTGTAACGCAAAACATTCTTTGTGCAAAGAGTTAGGGATATGAAACTGGTCCTTGAGGGCCACCGTCCTGCAGGTTTTAGATGCTTCCCTGCTTCAACACAAGACTCAAATTAATGGGCCATTGAGCAGAACTTTACAACAAGCTGAGGGATACATTTAATTTTTACCAGGTGTTGTGGAGCAAGGAAACATGTAAAACCTGCAGAACATTGGTCCTGGAGGAACAAAGTTTGAGATCCTTCCTTTAGGTGGTGTGAATTAAAGGTCACGTAGGATTTATTTGTGACCACTTTCATGCAACAAAACCCCCTCCAACAGCTGCTAGGGGTCACTATGATGACCATGATATTCTCATTCAGAGTATGTCTCTGAATTATAGAAAATAAACCTGTCTGTCCTGTTTGTGATTAGATCAACTCATATAATCTGTTATTTCACACTTAATTAAAGAATAATTTTGTTTTGTGATGGTTTTGCCCCTTTTTCCCTCACATTCACAATGTGTACTAACCAGATTGTTGAAGTAGTTCTCAAGTAAAAGCTCAAACATGATAAATACCATGAGCTGCTTTAAGTGTTTGGCTTGTTTCTCACTCCTTATTTGTTGAACCACACTCTAAAGAGTTTGAAATCAAGCATAGGCTATACATACTGCCACAAGGTATTACGTAATGACACGCTGTCATACTTTTGCTCGTGACTAACCTGCTGTAGGTTGTCCGGAACTGGACCTCAGTCAGAATTCCTGGGGGGAAACCATCTGGTCCAAATGCTCATTTCTATACATTCAGCAGACTTTTCTACAAAAGCACATGTTGACAAATAGAGGAGACGGTAAAATCACAAGTTTACAGCTGGCATGACGTACAGCTTGCTCAGAATTCAGTCTTATAATAATAAAAAAATGTAGTTGTGATTGTGATTCATCTTATGTAGCGACTGTATGACTATGGCATCCAAAAAAGCAACATACAAAATCAAAAACAGTCATTTATTGGATAAAATAATATTTTTCATCATAA
This sequence comes from Atherinomorus stipes, assembly GCA_023101725.1. NCBI lineage: Eukaryota > Metazoa > Chordata > Actinopteri > Atheriniformes > Atherinidae > Atherinomorus > Atherinomorus stipes. Next base: position 94,989 of record JALJCO010008845.1, on the reverse strand, counting down.
TACAATATTGTTCACATATGTGATGGGTTTTGTTTTTTTCTAAACAAAGTTATAGTCTCAACTGTGTCCCGTGGCAAGAAATTTTCAAGTAATCTTCGAGTGTTCGAGCACAATTTTTGTTTTCTTTTAAATAGTCCATTCCATGCAAGCGACTGGAGAAACATGTTGGTGCAGCATGATGTAGTCCTTATTTATAGCTAACAACTCCCATGTAGAGTGTACAATAGACCGCTGCTGAGTCAAAGTGTTTTATTTCTTCCACCATCACGTGTAAAATGTGCACTTCCATCCAGCACAACAGCTTCATTTCTCTACAAGAGAGCAGTTTCTGAGACACCAGGCAAGCGTTTGCATGTAATGTTTGCACCTGTTTTTATGTGTTACATGAGCAGGATTTCACCCACGAAAGCAAACAATAAATGCCAAAAAGTTAAAAGGAAAAAAAAAAAAATCCACCCACAGACACATGTTAAGATCATCTGTTTGTGATGATCAGTTTATTTCTGGATACTGGAATAAAAATATTGCGGCTCATTTACGAGAGCTCCCTCATAGCTTGTGTATTTATGCTTCAGGAGTGATTTCCTACGTTTTCAAGACTGGCTCCTGACGATCAGACGGGTAAACAGCTGGTTGCTATGAGCTAACTGAAAAGAAAAGATCGCCTCTGGTCAAGAAAATATCACTTTTGATGCACAACTCTGATAAGCAATTAATCTTTCACTGTTTTCCAGATATATTCAGATAGATTTAATTTAAATTATGATGCAAGAAAAGCAACATCTTTGCTTTGTTGTCAGCTGAAGCAGGCGCCTTCAGTTTTTTCTGGCTTCATGATATGCACCATATTTTGGAAATGATTTTGGCTGCAGCTTTTCTTCAGCACTTTATCCTTTTCAGTTAAGTCTGTCTCCTCTAATGATGAGATTAAAGATTAAAACTCTGTTGTAGCTGCAGGAATAAACTAAATGTGAGAAAAGTGCACTCCAAGGCATCCAATCATACCCAGACATGCATGCAAAATGAGCTGAAAGTGGATTTTTGCTTCTTCCATCCATCACTCAGACTTAGTTTATCATGATTATCTTTGATTGACAACCAACTCATTATCTATTGTACCGACATGGCAACCCTGCCCCCCTTCCAATCTGTCACTCTGCTATTAGAATAGTCTGAATGTTTGATCCAGATGTGATTCACACAGCTTTCTATGCTTCATATCAGGAGATCTGAAGTTTTGTTTGGTTAGTAAGTCAGTTCTTAGTAGCCTTAGAGTCGTGTCAAAAAGTGTAGTTTTGGTGGATATTAATCGTGACCACAACCCATCTAAGGTTCCTTTATTCACTAGGCTAGAAATTAGCCCAGGCTCACCACAAAACATGTCATCAGTTTATTTGTCTGATTGTTTGTCCAAAACTTACTAATGTTTCAGAGATCACCAAATCTGGACCTCCTGGGCCAGTGTCCTAAAGGTTTTCTGTGTGTCCCTGTGCTAACACATCTGACTCAAATAAAATTGATGCTTAAAAGTTCTGCATAATGACTCATTAAAGGTTGAATATGGTCTGAGTACAGCGACATACCTGTGTCTAGGTTGTAGTTGCAACAGCAGAAAAACAACTCCAACTGTTTGGTTGCCAGGCTCTCTGCTAATACAAGTGACCAGCAGTCTGCACCATGTCCAACACTGCAGAGGAGTTTATAACTGACAGCTAACGTTAGCCATGTTAACAAACAAGTTAGCTTACTGATCCAGGAGCAAACTTGCCATTTCCGTGTTTTGATGCCGTGGAAAATGTTTATGTGGGTCCATCTAGTGTAACTTTTACCTAAATTTACTCCAGTTTTTGCTCTTCTCAGGCACTCCTCTTCTAAGACGGATAACAATATCTCCGGGCTCTGAAGCAGCTGCTGGACTTGCCGACTCCACCATTTTTCCCTGTGCCAGTCTAGCTGTGCCGAACATACTGTTGCCACACAGAGATCTAATTTTGGCAACCTGCAATGGTGGCGTGTATTGGCTTGTAGATGTAAACATAACACCATTGTCAAACTCAGTAACATTTTTGCATATTTATTTTCAGGCTAAATATATATTTTTTTAGGAAATGTTGTACTTTCATTTTGCATCCCTCCAAACGACTCGTGAAGGTTTTTTTTTTTTTTTCTTTAATATAGTTTTTAATAAAAATGTTCCATGTGTGTTGGCACATTGAAAACTTTCCAGACACTGGTCAAGGTGAGGATTTGGGTGATTCCTGTCATAAGCCATTGTTACATCAGAGAGGGAGACTTGCTTATCTGGAACGTATACTGAATCACAACATTAATCAAACTGGAAAAATAATGGATCAATTCACACACTTAAGATTTTATGTACTGTCATGTTTCTAGGAAAAGCAAATGTGAATAGGATTAGCTTCATTTTTTTTAATCTCGGGTTATGTGTATAATGTGTATACATATGCATCTTTGCAACACTGTGATTTTCTCCAATGAGGGATGAAGAAAGGTGAATATAATCTAATCTAAAGTAAAAGATAAGGAGAACACACGGAGGAAAATTTGAAATAGACAATAGTCCAGTGTCTGCAAATATTGTGCCTATTCCGATTATAATCTGAAAAAGTTATAACAATCAAAATCTTTCAGTGGAGTACAAATTATTAAGTGATGTTTTTCTAAAGTACTTTTCTTTTTATTTTTATTCACAAATAAAGGCTTTTGATGCAAATTTGAAACAACAGTTTTGCAATGGTTACAAAGCAGAGCTTAAAAGATAACTTCCTTTTTCCAACCTGGACCTTATTTCTAGGAGTTTTTACCTGCATTTACACCGGTAAAATTTGACTCCTTCGGGAGATACAGATTCCCCCTCTGGCATACATCCATATAATGAGAGAGATGGGGCAGCCTCTCTATCCCTCATTATCTACAGCAAAACTCCTTCATTTCACCAACACTTTAAGTAGAATGAACAAACAAACGAGTACTATTGTCCTGTGAGTTCAGAGTTAACTCTGTTAGCTATTGGGGGGTTTCTCTGCACTCTACAGACTACAGTCCGCCGCTGCAGTACAGCTGAGAAGAGCAGCTCGCTACCACCCAGACACCAACAAACCACAATCTGCGAAACTCTGAACTCACAGGACAATAGTACTCATTTACTCCTTCATTCATCTTTAAGTATTGGTGAAATGAAGGAGTTTTGCTGCATATAATGCCTATGTAGAGGCCCACACCTGCTGCCCCGTCTCTCCCGTTATATGGATGCACGCCGGAAGGCAACTAATCTTAATATCGCCCGAAGGAGTCAAAGTGATGCAGAAATTTTACTCGTGAGTAAGTGCATGTATAAACTCCTAAAAATAAGGTCCAGGTAAAAAAGAAATGTACCCTTTAAGATTTCATTAAATAAATCTGATGTTTTATATATATGTCAGTTTTCATATCATAGAAACTAACAGTCTAAAGGTCTGAAGAAAGGTCCGACACTCAAAATATAATAGTAAAAAGTTTGCTCAAAAGTCCAACTTGCTCTAGAAAAAGTTTAGCTTAGCATGTGAGTCAAAGGGAAGCCTGATGCTATCCAAACATAAGAAGGCTGACCTAATACAACAGCTAAAGCTGAACAGTTAACACATTATATGTTTGTTAAAAAAAAGAATTCACACAGAAAGTGATGTAACCAGTTTGATGATTATTTCTCAGTCTGGTGCAAATAAAATTTTACTACCGAGTTTTCTCATTCTTTTGTGATTTTTACTTAAAGATTCTCAATGCACTAATGCATAGATATAAACACTAGATGCTGCCCCTAGCGTACGTCGGCTCGGCCGCCATCTTGGGGAGGGGTATCTTACAAGCAGTTATGGTTAGGTGGCGTTTCTTTGACTTCATGCCAAAAGATAGAAATAAGATCCAGGTTGAAAAAAAAAGAAAGTTATCCTTTAATGCTGCAGTAACTGCACCGCTTACAGTAAGCACAAGGTAGGATTGTGTACAGCAGCTTTACTGGAAACCTCCAGTACACCTGTATCTGCTCTGACTGTGTCTAAAAAGAGTGACCACCAACCAAATAAATGGATAAAGTAACAGAAACACCTGACATCATCTATGCAGTAAATATAAAGATAGTGAAACTCATCCTGTTGAGTTCAGTTGCTGATTTATCCCAACAGCCTTTTTCTTTTAATAGCAGTGCTTTAAGTGTCGCACCATGAGAGTTAATCGTGCTTCTCTAAGTGCTGGTGAGTGTCAACTTGTCATTATTTGCTTATAGAGTTTTACAGTTTGCTTTATTCTATTTTATTTTTTAAAGTATCCACTTGTCACATTACATAATGTAGTGTTTGTGACTGAGGCACTGGTAATGTTGTCAGAGAGGACTGGAAGTCACAATAACAAGGACAGCTACACGTGAGTCATATAAAGTTATTGGTGTGCGTCAGCGCAACTGCAGCTCCCACAATCATGACTTGTTTAAACGAGGATAACATAAGGAGGCCAGTTACAAAAACTGGGACGAAAGTAGTTTCTTCTTAAAATTCATAAAGACATATACATGATGCAGGATAAAACGAGTAGCACAACTCTGTTTTCATCTTGATATCTTACCGTGTCGTTGCTCAGTGGACTCCACCTGCTCAGCACCTGTTCTGGTGTTTTTACCTCCTAATTGTGTACACTGTCCACCACATACGCTGCAGCGTGTTCACATGCAGTGACCCACATGACATCGTACCAACCTGACTCCTCTAAGCACACAAGAAGCCTCAAGTAAAAACGCACCAGGCTGTTCTTTCTCAATTAAATATTTGAGTACGGCTTAGTTGTTTACAGTGCTGTATGTGCTTTTTCCTTTTGTGCATCCTGCTGTTGGAATACTGGGATTATAGCACCACAAATATCTACTTGCAGCCGCGTCTTCGCAGTTGTCCTCTTGGCAGCGTCAGCTTGGCTGCACTGAGATCTATTGTAGCGGAAAACTTAGACTGAGCTGCGTCTCTTGAACACCCTGAACGGAGAGAAAATGTGTAGGCCTGTTGTTATGGAGCTTATGCTTGTGCACTGACGTGGACTGCAAACGCAGCCTGTTGATCCAGGCTCCACGTAGTGAGGACAGTTACTGTTCTGCTGCATGTAGGCATCAGAGAATGTTAGCTCTTGAGGGATCATGGTAGGTATGGAGCCCTGCAGTTTCTCCTTGCTCCTGTACCACAAGCATGAACATATAGTTTGGAAATGCAGCACCTCGGTGTAGGCACCTTTTAAATCTTTTGCCTTCATGGAGTCATCTGCTACAGGTGTGATGGAAGTTGAGGTTGAGAGTGGTAATAGATGAGCCACCTCTCCTCTGGGCTTACTGACAGACAACAAGGCTTTCTGCTTTGCATCCCGCCGCTCGTCCTCAGTGTTCATGGTCAGGAAACGAAGCACGACCAGGTTTAGGAACGCTCCAATCACCGTCAGGCCCATGAGGATGTAAACAAAGCAAAAAGCAACATACCGGGGGTCATTCTGCAGGGCATCATCCTTTTGCAGAGCCACATAATCTCCAAAGCCGATGGTGGTGAGTGTAATAAAGCAGTAGTAGAAGGCGTGTAGGAAGCTCCATCCTTCGCAGTGGGAGAACGCCACAGCCCCCACGCACAGGGTGCTCATGCAGGAGAAGAAACCCACCGTCACCATGTTTGCCATGGAGACCTCAGTCTGACGCATCCCCAGGCACTTCTTGGCTTGGTGCAGCAGGTACTTGACGAGCGTGTTGATCCGCTCACCTAGACTCTGGAACATGACCAAGGTGAGCGGGATGCCCAGCAGGGCGTAGAACATGCAGAACACCTTCCCTGAGTCGGTGCTGGGTGCTGCATGGCCGTAACCTGTGAGATGAGAGCATACCACACACTTACACCTCTGTGCACATGCTGCCACTTCGACTGTGTCTATCTTTTATTCCCCCCTCTGTCAAGCCCGAGTAGTGACACCACACTTGATTTAAATGCAAAACAACGCACACATACACACTGAATGAATCCTACCAGGAATTCTCCAGTCACACTGTTAAGTTGTGAACTAACAGCTATTTATTTTTAACTCCCACGCTGTTGTCAGCTGAAATGTTGTTAACACTAATCAGAAAAGCATCATATTCTTTGCCTAAATTACTCAGAAGTGGCAAAATGTGAAGCCAGATACAGAAACGGGTCTTGTGGGGGATTTTAAATGATGTTTACATTTCAGAAAGTTTCGCAAATTGCACATGGATTATGTATTTTCATTCACTGATAATAAATTTCATTTTAAGATTCTATATGACTGTTGGCAAAGACAAACAGTAAAAACAGAAACTTGCAAGCAAAAATAAGGTTACACAAAATGTGCCATTTTTTAAAATTTAGTCTTTATCTTTGCAGATAAGACCCACTGAGACGTGCAGTCTCTTTCGCAAGGGAGGCCTGTTTACCTAACATGTCTTTAGGCATGTGACTATAATATTCCATAAACAACTAGAAAAGCAATCTACCATGGAAAGGCGTTAACGTCTGTGTTAAAGAAATACTAAAAATAAATGACTACGCCTATCTTTTAAAGAGACAACCTGTGTTCGTTTCACAGAACTTATTTAGATAAGGTGTTTTTTTCCAACCTGATCTCATATCAAAATGTGAAAAAACAACCAAAAGAAGAGAAAAATTTAATTTTGGAATAATCTTTGTGTCACCAAGCATGATTTCCTGCTAACACAACTCATGTTGGGTCTCCAACACAAGTTAGAGACCACTAGAGGTCAGCGGTCATCATCCAGAGATCAAGGAAGAGGACATCTCGATACTCACTAACCATTTTATTACAGTAGGTCCACCTATTCAGTTTTTTTTTTTTCATGAATATCTAATGAGCCAATCACAGCAACTCAGTGTGTTTAGTCGTGGAGACATGATCAAGATGATTTCCTGAAGTTCAACCTGAGCATCAGAATGAGGAAGAATGCTTACTGGGATTTCCACCACAACCATCTCTAGTTTCCAGAGATGGTCTGAAGAAGAGAAAATCTCCAGTGAGCACATTTCTAGTTGATGTCAGAGACCAGAGGAGAATGGACAGACTGGTTGGACACGTCCAACCTGGGAGCAGATGGACTCCAGCTGCAGAAGACCAGACCGGGTGCCACTCCTGTCAGCTAAGAACAGGAAACTGAGGCTACAATTCACACAGACTCACCAGAACTGGATAATAGAAGATGGAGAAACGTTGCTGGTCTGATGAGTCTCCATTTCAGCTCCATGTTCAGATGCTAGGCTCAGAATCTGCTGGAAACATCATGAAAGCATGGATCCATCCTGCCTTGGATCAAGGTTTCAGGCTGCTGCTGGTGTAATGGTGTGAGGAGGTTTTCTTGGTCCACTTTGGGCCCCTTCGTACCAACGTGGCGGTTTAACCACCACAGCCTACCTGAGTATTGTTGCTGACCATGTCCATCCCATTATGACCACAGTGGAGCATCTTCTGATGCTGCTTCCAGCAGGATGATGCACCATATCAAAAAGATGACATCATCTCCACCTGCTTTCTGGAACATGACCATGAGTTCACTGGAATCCAATGTTCTCCACAGTCATCAGATCTCAGTCCAACAGAGCAGCTTTGGGATGAGGAGCAATGAGAGATTCTCATCACGATGTGGTGCAACGGAAGATTTTCATTGTGATGAGGTGGATGGAAGATTCTCATCATGTTGAGGTGGAACGGAAGGTTCTTATCGTGGATGTGCAGCCGACAAATCTGCAGCAACTGTGTGATGCTGTCATGTTAATATGGAGGAATGTTTCCAATATTTTGTTGAATCTATGACACCAAGAATGAAGGTAATCCTTGAGGTAAAAGGGGTCAAACCCAGTACCAGCAAGTATATGTAGCTGATAAAATTTCCAGGTAGCGTACACCCTTCACATTGTGTATGTATATATATATATATATATATATATATATATATATATATATATATATAAAATATATATAAAAAAAAAAAAAAAAACAGATCTGTATGCAATATTCTTGAAAATCTATGTGGAAATCCAAAAGAGGTTAACAGGTGTGAATAATTCTGTCGTTTTTATCTCATATTTTTGTCTAGGCTTTTTTGTGTGTTAAAAATCCTTCCCATATATCCAAAAAGCTCCAACACATATAACAATAATAACCCGTGTGTATGGACAACTTTGTTCTATTCATTGTACTATTTATTTCTCTTTCAACTTCGTTTTCAGACTTGCAGCATCTTCTTTTTGTTTTGAGTGTCAGGATCAGGATTTAATGGAAACACATGACAGCATGGATCCATTCTGCTTTCTATCAATGGTTTAGGCTGGCGGAGTGATGGTGTGGGGGAGATTTTCTTGGTGCATTTTGGGTCCCTTGATATGAACGAAGCAGCATTTAAAAGCCCCAGCCTGAGCATTGTTGCTGACGTTTATGAGCACAGTGCCTTGTTCTCCAACAGCCCCCACGGCCACCAGATTGTCCTCACGGATGTGCAGCTGGCAAATCTGCCACAACTATGATACTTTTATGTATCATGGGACTCAGATTTCCTTCCCAGATTGAAAAGACATTTTGGTCCAAACATGGTCCACATTTGCACTTTTCAACAGCCTCAAATGACAGTGTTGACTCAGCCATAAATCACACCCAGATTTACATTTTTTCAGGCTTTGGGCCTCGTCAGGTCATCATTACACTTGCTGTAACCCCAAAGCTACCTCCTAACTGTGAAGCTCCATTTAGCCTTTAAAGCACATGCTGGAATCAAAGCTATGCCAAGCTAATGACCTTTGGACCAAATCTGACGCACATGCTGGAATCACTTGCTGGGGCTGTAACTGAACCATAACATCAAATGTAGTCCCGTTTAGGTGTGGATGCTATCAGGGTGGACTTTTTCAGCTTTTAAACGTAATAAACAATCCTGTTGTGATGATCGGGGGTGTGGAGGGGTTGTTATTTTCTGGTCCTTTCTATTTCCATTTCCTATCTTATTTTTGTAACATTTAAAAATAAATAATTCTTAAACTTCGAAATAAAGACAAAAAGCCTATTGAATGAGACAATTTATGCCTTAGAACCCATACAGTAAATAAGATTAACTTGATATACATATATACTGTACAAATACGCTTCTTTTATTTGTTCAGTTATTTAATTCATAACTGCAATTTTAGATTTACTTAAACTGAAAATATTTTTTAATGTCATATCATTTGCTTGTGATTATAATTTTAATTTGCACCCTTTGAGTCAAGAGATGAAGATTTTTCCCAAATTAATAATTAATTAATGTTCTTTTTCAAAGACTATTTTTAAGCGTTAAATAAATTTTGTCGAGCAGGGAGAATAATGAATAGCTACTTTTTAGTCCCATGCAACAGGCTTAGTTCTTTAAATCAGTGTGGGAAGTTTAAACAAAGAAAAGAAAAAAGACCACTTACCTGAAACAGGGAGACACAAATAAATATCTCCAAAAGTCCTGACCCCGGTGTAAGGAAGCTGCTTACCTATCGTTGTGATCACAGTGATGGCGAAGTAGAAGGAGCCGGAGAATTTCCACTGGACTCCGGCTTTGTGCGGTTTGAGCTGCAGGACGACGTGCTCCAGCTCCTCGAAGTTCGCTTTGGTCAAGTTATATTTGCGCATGAGTTCGTACTTTTTGGCATCGAGCTTCCTCTTGTGACTTTTCTCCTGTTTCGACTCCAGGGTCTCGAAGACGGCCGCTCCCACCACCAGGTAGGTGAGGATGCTGATGATGAGCGCGAGCGTCCTGGCGTTTTGTCTCTTCATGGTAACAAGGAGGAGAAAACGGAGCGCATGTGGGAGCGGAGGCTCTCTGCGACCTTCTCCTGACGGACTCAGGATCCAACAGAGGGGACTTTGGAGACGGAGCTGTTCTTTCAGCACCACCCCCACATCACAGTTGGGCTGCTACTGTAGGCTATTTGGACTATTTGTCACCGACTTATATTTAGATTCCGCTGAAAAGACACACAGGGCAATCCCACAGACTTTCACGAGGCGGCTTCTTGAAGATGTAGCTCACATCAAAAGCTGCACCTTGCGGGAGTTTTTTGCGCAAACACACACGCGCACCCAGCCTCAGTCTCATGGGGGTAAAAATAAACACTCATCAGCAGCAGAGGTGGCTCATCTTTCAGCTAGAACTCTGTCACACCTACAAATATTAGTGGGGATTTTATTCATGTGTTCATTCAAGTACAATATTTACCTAGTGGCTATTTAAACAGACTACCTCCTCTGGTTTTGCAAGTTGTCTAGCAACCTCATTGGCATCCTTTTAGTGAGTAAACATTTGATGAAGGCACATCCTTTTCTGCAGGATTCTTCAGCTTCAGATCAGCCACTAAACTTCCTGCTGAACGTCAGAGAAGTAGATCTTAAATGTGATAACTGACCTCTAAAAACGTTTTTATCAACACTTCCTCCCGACATGCTCTGGAATTTGACTCTTTTCCTCGCATTATAAATGATTATAGTTGTAAGAAGAGTGTGGAACAGAGCCAGAGCCGGCTCGAGACTTCAGGAGGCCCTAAGCAGAATAATGTCTGTGGGACCTACCCCTTCATGCCATGGACAAAGTTTTGGGTAGAAGCAACACCTTAAGACATAAAATAATGTGTATTAACGTATTCAAAATATTCTAGGAACATAGTCAGTATATGATCACACTTACCAGCAATAGTAATAATTTGCTGTGAGTTCAGAGTTTCACAGATTGCGTTTTGTTGTTGTCTGGCTAGCTAGCTGCTCTGCAGTGCTGCTGCGGCACGCATCAATGGACATGCACAGCCAATAGAGAGAGGAGCACACCTCCAAAATCTACTAAAAAGCTAAATATGAACTTACAGGACAATAATACTTGTTTGTCCGTTCATTCGTTTAAAAGTATTGGTGAGATTACGGAGTTTTGCTGCAGATAATGCCTTATAGAGACCCATTCGTTCTGTCTTTGACTTGTGTTGGATGTCATTGAAAACATTGAACAAATCACATCCTGTACTGGTTAAATATTGAACTGGTCAAGTGTTTTATATGGATCACTAATGAACCAATAGAATGTCAGGACGGGATGTTTAATTACTAAATAAGGAACGACTCCATATTCCATATATCATTACAAAATAAATCACCTTGTCTTTGCCAGCTGCTTCTTCTTTCCTCTTCATCTTAATAAAGCCCATAAAGCACTCATTGAGACAAACTACTTTCTTAGGGGGCCCCCTAGTGGTGCGGGGCCCTAAGCGGTCGCTTAGTCTGCTTAGTTGCAAAAGCGGCTTTGAACAGAGCCACCAGCAAACATCTTTTCTTAATGTTAGACCTCAAGCGTAACAAAAAATATCTTGTGCGCTTAGTTTTCAGATTTAGTTTTTTAGTTTTCTGATCATTTTCTGTGATGTTCATGCAACGTCTAATCCAACTTGGTTGGGAATCTTCAGTTGGTTTGGGTCCTTCTCTGTCAGCTTCAGTCATTTTGTGGATAAATAATGCTAAAAGCTGCAGATGCTTTCTTGTTCTACTTGGTAAGATTGTGCTCGCTAAGCAAGAAGTAAGAGAAGAGATGAGTTTGTTTCATCAGAATTTCCTTCCAATCTTGATTATGACGACAATTTACGCTGGGCTTTTATGAAGGATCTCATCCATGATAGAGTGAAGCGTGTCAAGTTCTGTTTGCAATAAACACAAAAACCTACATGTGTATTTAGCTTGTTGGCTAATTCTGGCATTTTTTAACTCATGTATGTCATATGTTTAATGAATTTACGGTGTCCCTGAATTAAATGAACTTAACCCAAACAAATGAACTAAATCAAATGTTTAGTTTCCCTACACTGCAAGCAAAGCAAACAATAAAAGTGTAACTCTATGGATTAAAGTCAGAGTTCATCAGACAGTTATTATTGGCAAAAGAGTCCAGAATTATTTTAATGTGCTGGAAACGACTCTGCAGGTTACACTTTCACATCCTCAGTGGAAAAACTTGGTGAAACATTAAAGCAGCTGTGGACAGAAATAAATACGGTAACGCTGTATAAATATACCATCGGTGGTAGAATCAACACCTAAGATGACATTTTAATAAGTAAAATAATCAGTCTGTCCTTTACAAACATATTCCTTTAGACAGTGACATGCCTTGTGTCATTACATTTTATTTTTCTTGATGCAACATCATGCCATAAGTTGTTTTAAACGAAGAAAAAAAAAGAAGAAACTCCATGTGAAGGTTGCTATCTGTAGGTGTTTTTGATTTGTCTCCAACTGTTAGAAAGACAGAATAAAATTTGTGCTCTATTTTATAAATATAAATTAGATTAACAGTGATAAATCAGCTTTAACTATCTTAATGAGCAGCGGTACTGAGACTGCATGGAACAACTTTTTTTATGGTTTGGTTTCATTTGGTTCTTTGATAAATGTTGGAAAGTCTGGAAATAGATTTTTACTTATACAGAGTTAAGCTGAGTCATTATTTAGACAATCAGACAAGATTTGATGTTAATCAGTTTTATTTTATCACAAATTTGAATTAAAATGTATAAGACAGTGACAGTAAGCTGTGACAAACACATTGGGCCTTTTCTTTGGATTTGGTCACATTTCAGGAACTAATCCCCCCAAAACATTAAGTCATTTGCATGATGGGGTATTAATTAAATAAGTCTAATTTTTAAAATCTCCATTTGATATAACTAAAGAAAACCAAATTAATTTTAGATATTTGTTTCCTGCAGAGCCTCTATTATCAGTTTGTTAATGCAGAACAGATGGTCTTTAGTGATACACAGACATCATCCAGCATTACGTTTCAATGAGACTAAAAGAGAAAAAAACGATTTTCAAGTACTAAAAAACAAAAAATAAAAACTACCACAGTGCTTCCCACCAACAAAATGAAATCCATCCGAGTTACAGTGTGTCTAGCGTTTTAACACGTGGCTGTAATCATTACATTTTGCTTAAATTAAACATGCTGAACGGGCCTTCACAAGGTTCTGGGGGAGGTCATCAGGTCTCTGGGGTTCTTACAAGGCCTCAAACTCATCAATTCTCTGCTTGGTGTTGCCCAGGCGGATCTGACGGAGGGTCTTGTACTTGTTGCGTCCTTCCCGGAGGTTCTGGCCGTGGATCAAATCCTCGGGGGTCTTCTTGTTGTCGTCGCGAGATTGTACCAGCTCTGATCTCAGGTCCTGTGGAGGAATCAAGACCAGATCAGGATCTCTTATGATTACTTTAAAGAAACAGCAACTAAAGCAGATTATTGATAGTGCTTGAAGATCATAAGCACATGCCCCCTTTTTAAACTTAAATAGTAGTCCCGTATTTTCCGGACTATAAGTCACCCTTTTTCATTGTTTGGCAGCTTGTGCGACTTATATATCAAAATATATACAATTTAACATATTTTTCAGTATCAATTCATATTGACTGACATGAGCCGAGGAGTAAATATTACTGTCTAATGTCAAAAGAGGGCGCTCTAGGCTTGTGACAACCATTTTACTGCTCCACGGTCAAAAATTTCAAAATAGCCTTAACTCAGTGAGAGGAGTTCATTTTGGACATCTGGCTGTGTGGTGGAACAAATCCTCAAAAAACATGTTTATCCTCCATATGATGTAATGATCAGGCGTTAACTTTGGAACTGGACTGTTGGATAATTATTTGCAGTTACAAGCAGGATATGACAAATCTGAAAATCACACAATTTCACATTATATAAATACGACTTATAGTCCAGTGAAACTTATATTGTTTTTTTCCTGTTCATGATGCATTTTTTGACTGATGTGACTCATACTCAAGAGTGACTTATAGTCCGGGAAATACAGTAGTTAGGGCTGTGCGATTTAGTGATGTGTTATTGCGATATGATATTTACACATATCGTTATATCGCGGTATTAATTGCACACATTTTTTTGCTTATTTTTTTCGTAATGACCCAGCTGTACCTCGACCGACAACAAAGGGGTCACCTAATTATTCAATAGGGGTGGGAAAAAATATCAACCACACTGAAATATCGCAATATTGTCATATGCCAATACCATATTTATATTTAAAGACATGGCATAGATCTATTTTACTAATGAAATCTCGGGAGATATCGTTTTGTTACGAAATCTCCTGAAATTTCACGAAATACCGTAAGATTTCATCGTTCTGTTACGAAATCTTTCATGAAATCTCATGAGATTTTGTTACAAAATAATGTCTCGTGAGATTTCATTAGTAAAATAGATTAATACTGCATTTTTAAATATAGATATGGTATCGGCATATGAAAATATTGCAATATTTCAGTGTATCGATATTTTTTCCCACGACTATTATTTTTAAACTGTCTGTAAGACAATCCTCCCCAAGACTTATACAAAGAAATCATTAAAAAACAGCCAACTATCTTTAATTACCGGTATACATCGTATATCGTCATCTAAAATAAATATATCGTGATATGATATTTGGTCCATATCGCCCAGCCCTACTAGTAGTTCTTTTTATAGTTGTATTTTTTTAATTTATTCAGTCATCACGTTTACAATCACAGTAACTGAAAAGGTTCAGGCTGAAACATAAGCTTATATCACCTATTCTACAACAAAATTCCTAACCTAATCCACCAAATGAAGGAAGGAAGAGAAAAAATAAACTAGATATAAGCTAAAAATACGTTTTGATTCAGAGAAGAATTTTTTTCCCAATTGTTTCATTTACCGTATTTCCCCTTTAACAAAAAAAAAAAAAAAAAATCTCCTACTTACTAGAGCTTTGAAAACAATCAACGATGAATTACACAAACGTAAATGTTCCACCCACAACAGAAACACGTCTCCTTTTAATCCCTTTTGTTGCTTTTGGCACAACAAACTTAAAACCATCTCTAAAGTCATATTTCATTTCAGACAAAGAAAGAAATCTTTGTAAAATGACAGGTACACTGTAAATTCTAATAAGTTGGCTTTACTTAAAAAAAATATGCAAACTCTCTGCCTCAAAAAAATTAAGTAAACTGGAATAGGAGTGATTACGTAGAATAAACTAAAATGGTTTAAGTTTGTAGAACTTTTCTGAACTTAATAAATTTGATTAAACTGTAGGTGAATGATGCTTGGTAGCAAACTTTTGTGATTAATTTCACAGAAATTAGATGAGATGTTTCACACTATTTTAATTTTAATTTTTACCAACATGATGCTTTGAGTTCATCTTACTTAACTTAAATGATGAACTCAATACTGTTCTTACTATGTAGCACAAACTTAGAGTAAGTGAGTTTTAGCTACACCTATTGTCACACCACATACTTTTCTGTCGCGGTGCAGCAGCTGCTGGATAGAAAGTGTTAAATACAGGAATAAACAAACAAGTTGAGAGCAGTCACATGACACTACCAACATCATTTATAAATCCCTCATTTGTGAATGATCTCCAATTTATTGTTAAAAAAAAGTGAACTGCATTGTGGGAAACCTGCTCCCTCACCATCCCTAACTCATTTTAATTAAGCTGTTTCAACTTAAGTAAATTAAGTTATCTAACATGTTGCCCTCCAAAATTCTTACAACTTATTAAGAATAAGTATTACTAACAACTAAGTTAAATTAAGTTCTGCCCACTAGATAGAGTCTATTAAAACCAATATTACCATTTACAGTGTAGTGAATTTGTTTTTGCCTTGCACATTGTTTGCATTCTCCTGAAATATACGATATCATTAAATTTCAAAACATGTGACTTCAGAAACAACGGACCTGCGTGATCGTAATAACCTGCATGATAAACCAGACATATTGCTCTTTTTGCAAAATAATTATTGAGTTTATAGTTATTTTAAATGTTGATCACCACAAGTAAGGAGCGATAAGTGAACAATAAATGATGTCGAGACATTTAGAATTTAATCCCTCCTTAAATTTAGATAAAATTGCAATTGATTTTGATATTTTTCCTTTTAAATAATCAAGTCATCAAGCTCCTAAATGGTCTTCAAATAAGAGTAGTTGGTTGGAATCAGGTTTTTGTGATCATGAACAGATTATAAAGTGGAATCAGCAGGACTACCTATTTAACACGTGTGAATGAGGACACAACAAACGTGAGGAAAGAAGGTTTCATGCTGACTGCCTGATCGCTGAGCTCACCTCCAGCTGTTTCTGAAGACGCAGGTTCTTCTCGGCCTCCGTGAGTCGCTCCTCCTCCCGGCGGTGGTCGTCGATGCCCTGAGAATGGAGCTCAGCGCTGTTTTCTTCACTGTGCTCGTGGTCGCTCTCTGAGGAGGAGGAGGAAGAGGAGGAGGAAGAAGCTCTAGGGAGAGGTGGGGAACTTCTCACATTGTGCAGCTCCTCTTTTGTCTTCATCAGATTCTCCTCCACTTCTATAGCCTGAAAGAAAGACATAAAAAGTTATTTAATGTGCAGTTTTCAGACTCATTGAGATGTTACTATAGATTTTATCACTTTGTGCACAAATGGATGATCCACTAATGCAGGGGTGTCCAAAGTCGGTCTTAGAGGGCAGCAATCCGCAGGTTTTCAATGTTTCCTGCTCCAACACACCTGACCCAAATGAAACAGATCCAGCAGCCTGTCAAGTTCTGGACAATGACTCATTGATTAGAGTCAGGTGTTTTAGGAGCAATGTCACGTGGAAAACCTGCAGGATTTTGGTCCTCGAGGACCGGGGCTGGACACCCCCACACTAGTACATGATAGCTTTAAAGATGCATTGCGCAAGTTTAAGTGTTAAAGGGACTAGAGGCAAGATTAAGAAACGAAACTCGCGACTGCCGCGACTGGTGCTTCGGGTAATTGCAGCCAAGAGCCAAGCTGTCACGGGAGCACAAACTGAAGCTATAATGTTGTTTACTAAGCTTTTTCTTCGTAGTTACACTTTTTCTTCGTAGTTACACTTTTTCTTCGTAGTTACACTTTTTAGTGTCTTTCAGTTGATCTCAATCGTTTGCTGACAGCAGAAGAATCCATAACTATCGCTTACAGTGTTTGAATTTACCGCGACCGTCTTCTTCCTGTATCAAAACTGCGGATGTAGCATCATTTGACGTCACGTCCGCATGCAGCGCGGGAAATTCAGACACCGAATTGCAGCTTTATGCAGCACACAGCCTGTTCAAGGCAACGGAGAGAAACGTGGGTGGAAACTTTTTTTTTTTTTGGTATTTAGCGCTTCATCACCCATTAGAATTAAGGGGGCAGGCAATTTCCCTTTTCTGGGGTTTGGGGGTATATATGATCTGTTGTGCCTGATGAGGCATGTGAATGTCGAGGGGATAAAATTTCTCTTTTTGTGTCTGTTTTCTCCTCTCAATGGTTAGAACAGCAGGATTATCCTCGTGTATCTTCTTTGTATTTTATTTCCCCATAGACACATCTTTTACCCCCCCCCCCCCCCCCCCTCCTATCCTCTCCCCCCCCCCCCCCCCCCCCCTCCCTTTCCTTCGTTTTATGGTTAGTTTTTATTCGTGGTCTGATTTAATTAAATAATTTATAAAAGATATAGGAGCCCGGGGCTCCCTTGTATTTTCTTATTTTTTTTATTTTTCTAATTTTTTTTTTCATAACACTCCAATTTTTATTTTTCATGTTGTTAGCATTTATCATCCCCCCCCCCCTCCATATATAATAGACCATAAAGTAAGTATTAAATTAAGTCTACTGGTCTCCGGGTAAAGCCCATTTCATCTCCACCCACCTTTTTTTTTAGAAGGAAGTGGCCTTTCGAAAAAAAATTCCCCCGTTTAAAAATCCCTTTTTTCTTTTGTGTATTTTCTTATTATGATTATCCAACAACATAAACTATTTTTTAACTCTATGTAATCACTCCTTTAAGAGAAATGGACATGCATGTTTGTTTGTTTTTTTTTAATTCCTGCCTCTAGTCCCTTTAAATACTACTCTTTCTTTCCTCCACATGCTCTAACAACTGCCTGATGTGTAGAATGAGCTGATCTCCCTTCACTACAGTGGTCTCTAATACTGTTTCTGAATGCTCAATGCCAGAAATTTGAGTACAAAGCCTCTAGGGGGCGCTTGTGGGGGAGACGAGCTGCACCTTCTCGTTCGTCTGGCTGTACCAGTGTCGTATTCCAAAAAAACACACGTTTGTTTAAAAAACAAACGTGTGTATACAATCTGATGCTTGTTTTCTGCCCCCTGGTGGATACATGTTGCACTATAATAATTCTTACATATCACACAGTAATAAATGGTACATAGACGTGAAATATTTGGGGGTTTTGTTGGGTTTTTGCATTTTGATAATTGGCCAAATAAAAGAAACTGAATGTTAAAAAAAGATTCAGTCCATTGTTTCTTGGGTAAGGCTGTAAAGCAGGGGTGGGCAGCTCCGGTCCTCGAGGGGAGGCAGTAGTTTCCTGGCTGCAACAACTGACTTCAATCAATGGGTAATTGTGCGTAGCTTGATGTGAAGCTCTGCACAGGTCACAAGGTGTGTTGCCACAGGGAACTCCTGATACCTGCAGGAAGTCGGCCCTCAAGGACTAGAGTTGCTCACCCCTGCTTTAAAGGGATAAATGGAGGTTTTCTTTAGTTTGCCTGTTTTTTAAAGGTACTTTTTCTTTTTTAAAGAGAGGTTTTAAGGATGCTGCCAAACTGAGCTGTACTATGCTATAAAACAGAAATATGCTAAAGAAGTCTTGTGTAAAGCAGATAGTTAATAATGATCTGTGGGTCTTGCTTTTCTCTTCATTTTGTCTCAGTCCTGTCTTGTTTCCTGTTTTATTTTGTTGTTTTATTCTGTCCTGTTTACTTCCTGCACTGTAATCATGGATTGTTACGTTTTTTTTTTTTGCTGATTGCCTCACCTACTGCTCATTTTATCATCTGTTCCCTGTGAATACAGTCTTGGATTTAGTTGTCCCTTGCTGGTTCATTGTTCGTGTCACTCCATGTTTCTGCTGGCAGTTGCTCATGTTTTGTTATTCAAACCCCAGATACAACTTGGCTACCGCTCCTCCATCCATCTCTTATTCCCACAAACCTTGACAATCATTGTTTCACTTGGAGTAGACAACGGTTAGAGCACTCAGTTTGGAGAAGCGAGGAGGGGACTGACATATCAGACCACCAGGGGAGGACATAGTTGTCTGAATCAGCTCAGACTAAGAAAATATTTTATAAATCCACACTGCAACATGGACCACCCAGGCTGCAAAAATGAAGCAGATTAGCTTAAATGTATCTGGAAGCTGAAGTGCTCTGTCCGAATTTATTCTCCAGACTGGAAGTTTTCTGACTGCAGGTTTGTTTGTTGTTTATTCATTTCATTCATTTATCAAACATAAAAACAAAACAATATATTCATAAATGAAAGGGGATAGAAAGAAGCAAACTTATATTGTCTACTCCTTGTTACAATGGATTAACTCAAATTAAACAACGTCTACAGCAAGAAAATAACATAAATAAGCTAAAGTGACGGCTGCAACCCAGCCTTCTACTACGTTACACGCACACACGTGAAATTATTGAGTACATAAACACCTCTGTTTATAACTCCATAAACATATTATAAAAAAAAATACATAAGATGACTGCCCAAAAGTACTTTACAAAACCACAATTGACGCCAAAAGCGAACATAATAGCCCTTTCAGTCCAGATTGTAATGTTTATTTTCTGAAAAAAGACTGTGCTTTATTAAACTTTAACGTGTAAACAAACTATTTTATCTGATCTACAATACAGGTAACAGGGCAAATGTTTTGTGGTGACATTTCTTAAACCCTGTGATTTCATGAAGCTGTGCATCCTTTGATCGCACGTTGGAAACTCACCTTGCTGTGCCATGACTCAGCCTCAACCTCCTTTTCTCTCTTGGCATCCTCCAGCAGAGTGATCTTGGCGGAGTACTCGGCCAGTTCTGCAGCCTGAAGAAGAACAAAAGAAAGAGTGTTTAGATAATCTAAAAAAACCCAAGTGCAGGTATCTGTTCATAACTGCAGCCTCAACAATTTTCTATCTTTTTATGAGGATGAACCTTCAAATGTGTAAAATCATAAAACCACCTGCAGGAATCCCGGTTTCAGTCTGCGTCTAGCGTTTCCAGAATTTTTCTGCAGTCCCCCTTCCTCTATTAGAGTTAATTGCCCCACTTACTGCCCATTTTTTTACAAATCAGGTAAACTTCATGTTCCCACCCCTGCTGCTTGCTGCCACCCTCCTAAATGCTCCACCTATCTCACCTGTTAATCCTTTTTACACAGAAGCTTTTGTTCCATCTTATTGATCTCTTGCTGAGTTTTGCTGAAATTCAGATTTTTCATATCAAGGCAGTTTGACTTTGTGGGCAGCAGATGATGAAAATGAATTTTTATTTTATAGATTTTTATATTGTATATTTTTATATTTTTTATATTCTATCTTATTGTTTATTATATTTAATTAAATGCACCGTGGGGTCGAGTGAAATGTAATTTCATCTGTGTTGTGTGTCCAACATGCGGCACACTTGACAAATGAAGTTAAAGTTAAAAGTGTAAAATGTACCTGACCCTGCCTCCGGTTCAAATCTGTAGTGATGATAGTGTCTTTGTGCTAAATCTTTATTCTGCTTACATTAGATATGTTTTCTTTGGACTATACCTGCTGTTTGCCTGATTATGACTCATATTTGTGAGGATTTGTTTCTGGCTTCTGTAGCAACACTTGGCGAAAGTGAAGATAGATAGAGAGATAGATACTTTTATGTGAAATCAGCTTCTCGTTTGTACTTGATCAGAATGTGTTGGACACGAAACGTAATTGGAAAAAGTCTTGAGTTAATTAGTTCGCTTTCACCAAGTGGTGCTAGTTGGATCCACCAGATTACAGCAACTATGCTAAGCTAAGCTAAAGTCAGTACTGCCAGATTCAGAGAATGACTGGGTCGGCTAGAAAACGCTTCTGCCCACTTTTCCAATTCAGGGGACTGCGGGGGGAGGCTCAGTTTCACCCAGAGAGGGCATATGCCTTTAAGTAGAGTCGAGCTGAGTATGAACTAAACAGAAACTAACTGCTAGATGCCACCTTCCTGGATGAATTCACATAAGAAAGGATGAGTTAATTTGCAGTGGCAGACCCACGGCTGGGGACTACGGCAGAATGAACATTTGTGAAATGGTTGGTCTATGCAGTGGTGTCCAAAATCAGTCCACAAGGGCCACTGTCTTGCAGGTTTTCCATGTTTCCTGCTCCAACACACCTGACTTAACTTAATGGATCATTTTGCAGAGTTTTAGGCCGTTGGATCCATTTAATTTGATTCAAGTGTGTTGGAGGAGGTACACATTGAAAACCTGCGGGATTGTGGCCCTCGAGGACAGGACCTGGACATCCCTGGTCTGTTGTACTTCGACTTCAACTGTATAAGTGTACAATGTTCAAATTCAACATTAAAGCAAGAATAAAATGATAGATTACAAAATCATGAACGTGCGGTTTAAGCTCAGAGACAAATGAGACTTTTGATGGAGTTTTCAACCCAACTCAAACACACTGAAGAATTTATTTGTTAAAGCAGCAGCTAAAGCAGCGAATGCATGTTTACAATTAATCATGACTTTTTCTCATGTGCACCGTACACTCACCAGCTGCTCCTGGTTCTTCATCTGGTCCTCAGCTTGCCTGGCCAGCTCCTCCTTGGCAATTATGGCCTCCATCCTCTCAGCCTCCAGCCGGGCCGCCTCCTGCTCCACCCTCCTCCTCTCCTCCTCCAGCCTCATGGCCCGCTCCAGCTGCTCTTGAAGCTCTGCAGGACCAAGTCAGCACACAGGGAAATCTATTAAATGCTGTAATAGAAGATGAGAAGCTTTCTACCATTTATGGGGCCATCAGCTTCCATTTTCTGTTTGTTTCAAATGGATACGTCTTAAAAATGTGCAATATGTAGATTTATTTTGAAAAATGCAGAGAATGTGGAAAAAGTTTAAGAAGCTGAAGCAGTCTTCTCTTGCAACCCTTTTCTATCTCAGACATAACAGTAAAAAGCCTTTTAACTGGGGTTTACTTGTGGTTGCAAACACTGAAGTATTTGGCAGGAAATAAAAACACATTTCATTAAGTGAATGTTTACTTTAATAATGGTTTTTAAATGTAAAAAAAAACCTGTATGAGCAGAGACAGAGTTAAAATTCACTTCAGATGTCTATAATATCAAACAAATAAACAGCAGAGGGCAGTAAAGCCATTAGTTATTGTGTTATTTTGGATTTAACAGCTTCTGACTGATTCACTTAATAGAAACACTTAAATTAATTAGTTTGTAAACTTTTTAGAAATAAAGACATCTTTTCTGAGCAGTTTTCAGGTATTACAGAATGTATGTGTGTAGAAAAAATAATTCTACCTTATGATTCAGTTGCCTTTTAATTCAAAAGCAGTTGTTTTCTTATGTTTCTGGCCCAGTCCCAGTACAGTTTTTGTCTATGGCCTTATGACAAATTCACCGCTGATGTCTTTCCTCCAGGAAACTGCTTAATAATAAAAAGTGCTAACACTGATGATGAGCAGATGATCAAGTGCAATGAGCATCTACTTGGTTCTTCCACCCACTGCTTCTGTATTTTGGCTTAATTGTTGTTGCATAATATTCCTCCTCATCTGTGGTTGTATTTACCTGCTAAGGGTCTTAAAACTTTTATCAACATGGTTTTCATTAAGTCATGATCCATAAAACATTAGAACAGATAACAGTGTTTACTTTTTGTTCGTATGACTGTAACTAATAACCTCGTTACAGGCGTTCTCACCTCTCTCTGCTCTCTTAGTCGTCTCTTCAAACTCATAGAGCTTCCTCATCAGATCCTGCTTTTCTCTCTCCATCTCCTCCTTCTCCCTCTCGATGTTCTCCCTCTTCCTCTTCTCTCTTTCCAGCTGATCCCTGCAGGACACACACACAAAAATCCAATATAAACACCTCCATCACAATCCGTCTTCACATTACATTTCAGCCGAGGGGTTTTCGGTCCTCCGTCTTCGCCTACCTCTCCATCTTCTTCTGCAGCCTCATCTCTTTAGCCTGAGCCTTCATCTGTTGAACCTCGATGCTGTCTGGCTTGCGGCGGCGGCTGTACATTTCATGGTTGCCTTTGCACAGCTGCATGATGCGCTTGTTTACACGAAGTCGTGAAGCAATGAATACGAAATCCTTGGAAAGACATAAAACGTGAAACAGAATGAAACTGCAACAATGATAATTCAGATAGTGGTATGACAGAAACGGCTTCTTTAGGGTCATGCTTCTGTCTCATCCATAACTGTGGGAGTTAAACTTGTAAGGATTAATTAAAAAAAAAAAAACAACAGAAAACCAGAAAAAAAAACTGACTCATGAAATACTTACAGGGGCTTTTTTGTCTATGGCCTTTATGACAAATTTCTTGTCACTGTAAGCAATGTTTTTGATTTCACTCCATGGAAATCCAATCTTTGGTGTCAGCCTGGAAGAGTTTATAAAGAAAGAACAGCTGAGAGCAGACACATGAGGCATCAGGGACAGTTAAAGACCTCCAAGTGTGCAGGAATCTACAGATTTGGGTCAGTGGCCTCTTTTAAAAACATCAATGTTCTCAGATGTGTGAATCAAAACTTGACAGGGTGAAATGAAAGGCGAACAAAGTCAGCGACTGAAGTTTGACCGCTTGTTTGTTGCCCTCAAGTCACCAGCTGTATGTTATCGGGTCTGACAACTACAAATATATCATTACAGCCTGACATTAATGATAAAAAGTCTTAAGACAGATTCATAGAAGCTTAAAAACAAACTGAATGTCCTACTTGTCATCCCTTGCATAGATGTTTAGACCCAGGGCGTCGACTCCCAGCCACAGCTCTGTGCCCTTCATGTTCTTGATCTCAAAGTAGTTGATGCCATACATTTCCAAGTCCTGAGCAATCTTCAGATACTCCATCATGGCCTCATCCCTGTTCAGATCAACACACTTCATTTTGCTGACTCATCTTTTACTCTGTTATGTTAGAAAAAGCAAAGCAGACTCTTAAGTTTCCTTAGAAACCACAGATTAGAATCAGATTAATGAATAGCTTAAATTTCAGTTTTGGACTCTTATTTACAGACATTTACTTGTTATGGTGTCACATAGTGACATCATCAAAGCTGCCGCAGTAAAAATGTCTGTAAATAAGGACAAATCACCACAAAAAAGCCACTTGAGCTCACAGGGGTCCGACTAATGTTTCATAACAAAACATTGGTGAAATGAAGGAGTTTGTGGCAGATAATGTCTTATTTAGAGGCTGCGCGAAGTTGCCCCATCACTTCCATTATATTGGACACACGCTGATCTGGAGCGGATCTAAATATCTCCTGAAGGAATTCAAGTTGCACCAAAACTGTCTGGGTGAGGAAATGAATGTATTTCATGCTGGAAAATAGAGGTAGAGCTTGAAAAAAAAAAAGTTCCCCTATAAGAGATAAATAGATTATGGGCTGGATCTATCAAAGGTTTGCGTGTATAAAAACATGAGCTATCTCATTGCACGCAAAAAAAAGTACCAACTGATAACAGCGTCTAAAAAGGGTTTGGCCTTTAAAACGTGCTAAATAGCGCCTCTTATCCATTTAGTACTTTTTCTGCAATGAATATGTAATATGGGACATTTATTCACAAAAGTTTGTGTGATGGGAGGAGAAAACATAAATATATTAATTGAGCACTCGCAAGGCGATTTATCAACCGTGAGGCGCATTGCCTTGCTGGTTTTTTGCGTCTATTTTAGTACGTCTGAAAAGCAGGTGCAAACTTGCAGCTTTGTGCACAAAAGGCTGCAACTTCTGAGAGGGACGATCCTGGACCCACACATCTGATTCAAAATCATTTTTCATGAGCAGTGAGGGCAGCGTAACCAGTTCTCATTCTTAATTCAATAAAAATCAACACAGCAAATCACTATTGAACACGGGTGTAAAACATTCTGGATAAATGAACGTTTATAGCTACTCTGGAGCTTAATGTGAACTAAAGCTGCATAAATTGTGTTTTCTTATTTCCCCTTTTTGCCAATGTAACGTTTTAACTTCGATTTTAGCAGCATTTTCATTTCCGACCTCCTAATATCTCCATCCTCATCTGGCGTCGTTTTTTTCTTTTGCTGTTGTCTATCGCAACTCACTACGCTGCACGCAAAACCTAATTTATAAAGGGGCGTTTTTAACACGTTTGCACCCGCTGTCATTTGCGCCTTCATTTTTTGTAAATCACTTGCAAACTGTGGTTCAGCCCCTCACACAAAATTCTAGATTGTACGGGCAAATTACTACAAGCAAATTTAGATCTTAGTAGATCCGACCCTATATGTTGATATAAGAAAAAGACAAACATTAAGAAAAAAATCATTCTGAGTCAGTAAATTTTTTGTTTTTCTCAGACTTTTTTTTCAGGGAAACAATTCCATCACATTAATTTACATGAGAGTATCGATCATCCTTCACTTACCTATCCATCGATCTGTGCTCCTCGTGCCAGACCTGGATTTTCTCCTCCCACTCCCTCTTTGACAGATTGTACTGATCCAGTACTCTAAAACGAGACAAGCTGTCAACGTCAAGAGACTGTGTATACATACAGAGCTGCATCCAACACATGTTGCATCTCTGTGCCTTTCTTTTTTATTTCTATCTTTAGGCACCAACTGTGACTGCGTTACTATTATTCAGGGAGAATTCTAGCAGGATGGATTCCAGATTTGATTTTTCAGCACAAGAAATAAACATTATTCACAGCAGAAGATGGATTGAAATTGAGACATTTTACTCTTTCATGAAAGATACAATATTGGATCTTTCATGAAAGCAGAACACATATGAAAATGTTGGTATGTGAAAACAAAAGGCTGGAAGAACATGTTGGAGCAAGATGGCTAAACAACATGCATCAAAAGAGCACCTAAAGACTCTCCGAAATAAAGGTGAAAAGAAGCGGAGCAATCTGCAAAGTACCACAACTTTCTATTGTGGAGCAAAATCAGAATGTTTTTCTTCTTATGTGGAATTATCTACAGAACATAATATCAAAAGGATGAGGGAATCTGTAGACGTATCTTTGTAGCACTGAATGTTTGTTATCTTCAGGAATGCATTAGAAGAAGACGTCATATGTGAACATAATTCAGAAACTCTGCCGACCAAAGCTCATCTTAAATTGACTGTATCAAAACATACAACTGACCTGATCATTCAGCTTGTTACCAGTTCAGAAGTTTACATCTCTAATGGTATTGGTGCTTCAGCCTATTCTTTTTCAGACATTTATATGGTGTTTTTGTTTCTTTTCAATGTTCACAATTTCAGAATAAATTTAACCAAACTAAAACTGAAACAACTCGTGGCTGGAGGGTCAGTCAATCCTGACAGGTTTCAGAGCAACAGAAGCTCCCTCACACGGATGTCTTGTTCAGAGAAGACTGCATATTTCAGCATAACGATGCTGACCCTCATACTGCACTGTGAGTCATGAAACGCCACGACTGTTGGGCATCTACAGTCAGACAAGAACAATATTCCTCTCTCAAAGGTCCAGAAACTGGTCTTTCCAGTTTCCAGATCTTTGAGCTGTTGCTAAAAGAAAAAAAGATGCTGCTCGGTGGTAAATATGGACTTTTCCTGACTTCTTTGAAAAGTAATGACTCCAATAAATTCAAGATGATCTCACATTTTTTATGAATTAGTAAAATTTTCAGTTTGCTTTCAACATTTGATGTTTTTTTGTTTTGTTTTGTTTTTTGTTTCTCTATTGAGGATGAAATATAGATTTTTTTTCCCCTCAACATTTTCAAATCATTGTATGTAATGTTTGTACATTTAACACAACATTCCAACAATAATAGTACTGGGCTTGCGAAATGAGTAGAGATGATAGAAAGTTGTGTGCAGATCTCATTAATGTGCTTGTTGAATATATAATATTAAACTCATAAGAGAATTTGTTTGTTTTTGAGCCATTTTAGAGATAACATGAATGATAACACAAACATTTGTTTCACTCATGAAAAATGGCTTCACCTGACCGATGACGAAGAGTAAAAGAGATTTTTTTGTGTGCGTTATTGTTCATGTTTTCTGAAAAATGAACAAAAAAAAAAAATCTGCCAAGGTATGTAAACCTATGAGCACAACTATGTGTGTACTTTTTACTTACAGTTATCTTCAAAATTATTCATACCCTCCAATTAAAGGACAAGCTAAATTCACAATAATAATTCAAATAAGAAGAAACTAATAATACTTTTTTTTTTAATGACAAAATTATAATTAAGTTTAGTAAAATATTGTTTTTTAATTGTGGTTGGAAACAATCATAATAAAAGGAAAAAAAAAATTGTCCCAGACACATTAGAGCATCTTTCCCATCAACAGTGGACCAACATACCTGCCAACAGGTGCAGACGTCTGATTGGTCGTTACAGAAAACACCTGATTGCAGTGACTACCTCAAAGTGTTGCTCAAAATGGAGCTACATCATTTAGCAGAAGTTTAATTAATCAATAAAGCTGAAATAACCAAAGAAATGAATTTCCAAATGCAGCTGAGCCACTTCACTAGACATCCAACTTTTCATCAACTTCACACAAGCGCAATATTTTTATGTCTCTTGCAACTGACACCCCATAAAACATTAATGTGTTTAGATTATATAGTCAGTTATTCACTAAATAGTCTGGAGATGCAGCTGCACATAAATGTTACAAATGATCAAAATAATTGAATAGATTTGTGTTTTGTGACCTATTAACAGTGTAACCACAGTTTAGCTTGTGAAATATGGTGAAAATAGGTCTTTAACAGTATTTCATTTCTTGGGCTGTTTATGTTCACTGCAAAAACTCAAATCTTCCAAGTATATTTCTCATTTTTAGTCAAAATATCTCATCACACTCAAAATAAGATAAAATGCACATTTCTGTGAGATATACTGTCGTAGGATCTTGTTTTAAGGCAATGCGTCTCATTCCAAGAAATCTTATGTCGAAAATTTCACGTTTCATTGGCAGAATTTTTTGCTTATTACAAGCAAAAAAAAAAAAAAACTTGTCTGCTCTTAAAATAAGTTTTGTTTTTTTGTTGGGTTTTTTTTTTCTGTCAAAAGAACAATCAAATTTGTCTTGATGAGATTTCCTAAAGTAAGATGCATTGTTTTAAAACAAGTTCCTACAGTATATTCCACTGAAATGTTTCTTTTTAAGTAATTTTGTCTTATTTTGAGTGTGATGAGATATTTTGACTAGAAATTAGAGAAATATACTTGCTAAGATTTGAGTTTTTGCAGTGTTGTTGGGACTTTTTGAAAGAGAATCCACATATCATAGATACTGTGAGCAACAAGTGGAATAACTGTCTGGAAAAACCCGGATAAAATTTGCTTTTGTTTCTCAAAAATGTAGAGAAACTAAGACTCCCAGGTGTTTTTACAGTTTCTGCAGATCAGCTCACCTTTTGGAGAGGAGACGCTCAGAGGACAGGTAACCTGGAAGGTGCACGGACTTGTCGTACTCTCCAAACTTTGCCTGGACAGCGTAGGAGGCCAGCAGGACGCCCGTCTCTGGAGGACAGTAGATGTCATCCGACAGAATGTCGTCCTTCACCTGCAGGAAGAACAGCTTCCTGGTGACGTCCTGGATCAGCTCCTCCACCACGTCCTCGGGGTAAAACTTGACCCTAAGCTTGAACCGCAGGGGAACTTCTCTCTTCACTTCCTGAGATAACACCTACACAGATAAGAAAAGAAAAGATGGTTTTATAAACCTGCTTCGTTCTTTTCTAAGCAGTAAGAAGCATCCAGTTTGTTACACTGTAACCCGGTCATGTGAGCTCAGTGATCAAAAGCCTTTATACTTGTCATTGAGCATAAGGAATTGAAACACCCGGAGTGGTACAATTTTGAATGAGACATATAAAAAAAATTCAGGAGGTAAAACATGCAGGAGCTGCAGTCTCCTCAGATTTATTGATATTCTCCAATTAAAGACAGAAAAAATCAGCTGTGAGTGAAATAAGCTGAAATTGACTAAAGTAATAATAAATCAAAATTCTATGAAAATCATTACATTGATTTTTGAATATGTTTCAATAAAAATATGACAAATAAACACACAATAAATAAAATAAGTAAACAAGCATGATGGGGCTCCTGGACTAAAATTTCGTTGAGCAACACTTTGAGACAATCACTGCAATCAGGTGTTTTCTGTAACGTCCAATCAGACGTCTGCACCTGTTCACAGGTATGTTGGTCCACTGTTGATGAGCAATGTGCTCTAATGTGTCTGGGACAGTTTTGTTTTTTTGTTTATTTAATTATTATTTCCAATCACAATTCAAAATCAATATTTTACTTAACTAAGTTATAATTTTGAATTTTTTTATTTATTATTTGTTTCTTTAGTTTCTTGTTATTTGAATAATTATTGTGAATTCAGCCTTTCCTTTAAATGAATCATTTTGAGGACGACCGTAAATGTGGGCGTGGACCTCAAAAGAGCTGAAACTCAAAAGACAGAAAGCAGAACGTGTTATTGAGAACTTGTTCTTATTAACTAAACTATAAACGTACCTTCTTAGCCGTGTTCAGCCATGTGATGGATCCATTGATGTCAGTATACTGCAGCCCAAAATACCAAACCTCACGCAGGCCCATGGTCTTAGCCACCTAAAGAGAAAAGAGAAACGCGGTGATGTAATCCTGTCAAACAGCTGGGAAAGCAGCCCAGACCCCTTCAGACAGAGCTACCTTCCTATCAGGCGCAAGGCTCATAAACCTCATGTAATCTTACTTTTTTTTCCCCTTTAGTTTTAGAAAATGGGGCAATACCAATAAGATAACAGAAATAGACGGATTTACATGTCTGATGTAAAATAACGTGGAAAACCTGTGACTGTGAAAATTTCACATGAAAAGCATGACAAAATAAGTCTTCAAATTTATCAGAATTTCACATAAATGTAAAGTTCAACAGCTAAATACAAGTTTAATATTGTTAACATGCTGTAATTTTACTGTAAATTTATTTATGTTATTAAAAAGTTTATAAGTATGTTGAGCCAGAGGTAAAGAGGTGGTCTGGTTCAAGTCTCTGAACAGGTAATGAACTGAATAATTATTGTAAGTTCTGATGTCTTTTGTCAAACATTGAAAAGACAAAATTAAACAAAAGATCTCATGTAAAAATGAAGATAGAAGATATATATTTCTATCTGGGAACTTAAACTGTCATTTTATCGTTTGTTTTTCTGAAGCTGCTGCAATAATGCAGTTTTAAAAGTTTTTCTTTTTTTCCAAAGTGTAGATCAATGAGTTTTTTTTTAGTAATTTAAAGTTCAGCAAAATGAAACAAGTTTCACTTTCACTCATTTGCAAAACAGCAGGAACAAACACACAAAGTCCCAGGGTAAATTTAAAGACTGGAGTTTTTTTACTTCTTCTGGGGCCTTGGGGTATAAATGGTCGTTTTACACTACTTTTGTTTTTATCTTTATATTTCACCTTAAAAGCAGTTTACCTGCCTTGTTTGGTATCAATCTTTTCAGCACAACCTCACCAGTGTGATTTTACAGTTATTTTTTTATTTTGACACACTGTATTAACACAGTTGGTCTAAAACCATTCAAAAACATAAAATCAAAGTAGAAAAAACTTTGATTTGTTGTTTCACAAACCATTTTTATAACTTAGAATGCAAATATAAGTAGTTAGCTTTAAAAATATTTGGAAAAATTGGCTATCAAAAGAGATATAAGAAAAGAACGACATTAAAATGCAATAAAGTCTAGGCTGTTTTTTGTTTTTTTTTTGTTTTTTCCAGTTATTTACAAAACAATCAATAATCACCATGAGATGCCACAAACATTAATTGGTCCAAACAAAGACGGTTCTTGTCCATCACGAGACAGAAAGGATGCCCTTTTTTCACTCATCACTGTATAACGTGCACCAGACTCAACTGGCCATCATTGAAGATTAGAAGACAAATGCACTGGTTATTTTTTCTTTATAAATGTATTTACTTTAATTATTCACCCTCCTTACAGCAGCATCTTGTACCACATACTCCAAGTCATCATATCAGACATTCTTCCCAGCTTTATTTTTCAGTTACTATAGTTTACAAATCTTTTGGAAGAAGATCGTTTAAGTTTAAAGCACCAACTGATTGGAACAACCTACCTGCTGATATAAGATCTTATTCTTTTGGCATTTTTAGCTTTGTCTTTTCACCTTTCGGCGGCCTGTTCCTGTTCTTACTGATGCCATCTTATCTTGTTACTGGCCCTCTTATGGTAATATTGTTTTAATGCTCTATTGTTTCTGTGGATTGTTTGTTTTGCTGTTGTTTATTTTTTCATTGTTTTTTTTGTTGTTGCTTTTTGTTTGTGAGTATATTGTTTTAAATATGTCTTGTATGTCGAACTTTTGTTTTGTTTGTGTTGGACCCCCTCGAAAACGAGATGGCTCATCTCAGAGGGGTTTATCCAAATAAAGAAATTTCAGACTTGTAGAAATTGTGTAAAGAAAAATGGCAAATAAATAGTTTCAACTCGATTTTATGAGTTTGGAGATTGTTTGACATTAAAATTGAAATCACAATCAAATTTTGATGAATTGCACAGCCCTACACTTTTTGATCTGATAGCTTCGGTTACTTTGCCAGTATTATTTCTTTTAGACATAAATGTAGCTAAAGCTTACATGTTGAAGAGGTAAAACACAGAAACTGAAACGTCATCCTCCTGAAATGTCTGCTTCCATGGAATAACGTGTGCTTTGTGAACGGGAGCATACAGACCTGTTCAAAGAGCTGGCTTCCTGTTGTGTTGGGTTTGATGGAAAACTCCAACTCCGCGTTCATGGAGGTTATCTGAACACTTATCTGCAGCAAGAATAAAAGCACAGACGGCATTTTAGTCACATGTTTGTACGTTTATCTTTGAACTTGAATAACTGTCTTGTCCAAATTTCATTTAGATCAAATCTGCAGTAAGAAAACAAAAATAGTGGAGTGACTCAGGTGAAGGAGGCCTTAATGTGAAGCTGTGAGGTGGATTATTCATAAACTGTAATTGCTCACTATCTCATTAGACTTTGGACTACCCCTGCAAGGTGCCACAAGATTGCACATAAGCAGATTAAAATATCAAAATACTTGTTACAAGTTGCCTTGGGGGATACCACTATACTCTACCTGCTTTATAACAAGATCATTTATTACAGAACGTATTTATCAGCAAGAGCTACACTTCTTTTTTTTTAAAATCAGTAACTCTGAATATATCTCAGCTCTTGCTGTGATCACACTGCGTAACCCTGCCTGCAGGCCACACTGGGCTTGCTGCAGTTACACAATTGTTTTATGAAGTTATACCGGAGCACACCCCTGGAGTCGTAAAGATAAACCTCCTAAAACTTGGGCTGCAGCAAATGGAACATCCATTTATTGACCCACCAGCAGGTTTCTTAACTGATTCCACCTTATATGGCAACATGTGTAAGATAACTTCTCTCCCACCTGACATCCACAACCTGACCTCCTCTCCAACCATTCACTGTGGATGTCATCACTACGGAAACACAAATCCATTACAAACAACCAGATTGTCGGTCCACTGACCTCTGCATTGATTTGCTTTTACCTGGACTTTTTATATAATGACTTGTTCTGTTCAAGAAGATGCTCACAAGCATAAAAACGCTCAGGCCTCTTTCTAATCGGTCTTCTGACTGATGCTGGATACTGAAGTTGCCTAACCTGAGGACATTTAGGATTTTACAGCAAACTGCACAAGAGTTTCTCTTATTTCCGATGGAGGAATGAATCTGTGACGTTTAGGAAGTTAAGTTAACCACACATCCACGAGTTTTTGACATTTAAAAATCACTCCTAAGTCACTGAGGAGAAATAGCTTGATAATGATCATTTTCTGCATGATCAAACAAGGAAAACAGCTTCATTTTTTCTCCCTTAAAGCCACAAAAAAGCACTTTTGTAGCATTTTTCTTTCAGGAATGTGCACATAGGTCAAACTCTACTTTTGGTTAATGAGTAAATGCCAAGGATTCTACCTCTTAGAAAAGACATTGGACGAGAAATTAAAACAACCAGGGTTTAGATGAGCGACACTTGAAGGTTTTTAAATAATACATTTGATAAGTTGCTTGAAGTCCTACCATCTTAGGCATCTTGGCGGTGGTCAGTGGACGAGCTGAAGCAGAGGAAAGTGTTTCCCAGGCTGACTGAGGCTGCAGTGGCCGACTCCCAGCAGAAGCTCCACCTGATAAAGATTGCAGCTCCGCTCGCTGGCAGGCTCAAGGACAGGACTTGTGTCCTTTGAACTCGGCAGCAGGTCGTCCAGAGTGATGTGGGTGGATCGACTTTCTCACTATCACACAAAACTGACAGGTTTAGCTGAAGTGTGGCCACCGGCAGGGCAAAACGTACAGCTCCACCCAAATACTATCACCTGCCTCAGCACCTGAACCACTGCGACCTTTGATCGGAGAGCATGAGTCTACAGGCCCGGATGTGCTATTTCTGTTTGGAAGTGACATCAGTGAGTCATGGGCTGTCATAAAGAGATTTCAATGAAGCATTTGGTCTAAGTGGGAAACTTGTGATTTTTAGGGTCAATTCAACAATAAAAAAAAAACTTAGTGAACTAATTGTGATCAAAGAAGCATAACTTTCTTTCATTCACTGTAGCTTCTTCATCCCGTTTGGGGTCAGAGGGGTGCTGAAGCCTATCCCAGCTGCCAGAGACAGGGTAGCCTACACCCTGATGGCTCTAAACATTAACAGACTGCAGACTCACAGGTTTCAATTACATCCGTTTTCCCTACAATGAGGCGTTGCATGTTAAAACCCAGCTGAAACAACCACAACGTGGATGAACAGAAACTGAATCAGCTATCTGTTACTCATCAGAAGCCAGAGGTGGAAGAAACTAATTACATTTACTCAAGTTACTGTAATTGAGCAGTTTTTGTGAGTAATTTGTCATTTCTCAGTAGTTTTTAAATAGGTCATTTTATTTTTACTCAAGTATTTTGAACCAAATAGTTTACTTCACTACTTTGGAAACCTTCCCCATTACTGAGTAAACATGAAATGCAGGAGGAGAAAAATCAGCCTGAACGGGTTTTATGTCGAATGTTATGGATTGTTCGTGGTATCGTCCACTGAGAGAAAATCTCACAGATGATGATGATGCTGAGCAGGAGATGGAGGAGGCTGAGGGTTGAACTCCCGTAGAAGAGATTAAGGAAATCCTTGGCCAGATCTCAGTAAGCTCTTTGCCTTAAAATGCAAAAAAAGGCAACAACTTCATCATTGTTGCTGTCAGGTACAAACCTCCTATCTCCATTTTACATAATAAAAAAAAAAACCTCTACTTCACATGAGCTTAATTTGGTGAAAATATTCAAAAAGTGAATAAATAAATGAATACATTCAAATATATGATTTGAATGTAAAAAACTAGGTTTTAGAAGTAGGTAGGTGGGTTTTAGAAATCCACATGTTTTTTGTCACTTCCTGAGAAATAACCGTTTTGGACATAGGAGGTTTGCACCCGACGACAGCGTCATGCAAATGTTAGTATTCAGTGGGCAGAATATATTTGAAGCAGGGCACTTTCTTTCATTTCTTAAAGTAAGCAGTCATTGAGCTCATTTGTTTATTAAGACAACTGATTTTCAGATTTATGTCGCTATAGAAAGAAAAAAAGAGCAGTGTGTTAATATTAGCTCAACATTTATCTTGGATTCTTTGATTTGGTTTTATTTTTCTCTTTTTATTGTGAAAGTTTCTCAAAAACAGCATTGAATTGGATTTATAACTCGTACTTTTTTACAGCAAGTCACTGAAAGTGATGAAATAACTTTTACTCAGAGTACATTTTAAATTAAGTACTTTTTACTTTTACTCAACTGCATTTTTTAGATGGGTACTTTTACTTGAGTAGAATTTAAGCAAAGTAAAGATACTTTTACTTAGTTACATTTTATATTTTTTAACTTTTCCCACGTCTGTCAGAAGCATTTCCACTCTTCACCTCTGTGAAGTCAGTAATCGAAACTTAAATTTATGTCCTTTGCCTGATAAATTGTGTCAAGTGTTTGTGGATATTTTCTTTTCTTTTCTTTTTTTTTTTTTTTTTGTCATGACTCATGAGCCGTGACATACACAGCATTTATAGTATTTACCCGTTGCCACTTGAGCTAAATCCACACTTTACCTCACTAAACCCACATCAGGATGATCAGGTCTAACAGGTGGACGTGGAAAGTGGTCTTTCTAGTTGTCTGACAGGAAGGGAGTCATCGAGGGAGAGGTTGGGGAACATCTAGAAAAGGGACCCAAACTGGGACTTAAACCTTGGACCACTAGCATTGTGGGGATCTCTGTACATAAAAAGAATTAATCGGTTGAGAAATCATGAAATCAGAGTAAAACTGGAGTGAAAAAGTCCAAATTTTGATGGAAAAACTTCTAAATTTACTAACTGCAAAAACTTCCCCCAAAATTACACAAAATAATATTTAAGCTCAATTAAATCATCTTCAATCAAGCAAACTAATCTGCCAATGGGGAAAGAATATTGTGCCTGACAAGAATTCTTAAAATGAGCATAAAGTTAAAGCCACAGAAAAGAATGTGCCTCAAAACCAGACAGAAGATCTCAAAGTTGAGCAGTTTACCATATTACACGCAATAAAACACCCACTTATTTAGACTGAAACAAGAATTTCAAGTAATTTTCGTTTCCTGCATTCTTCCATTTTAAGAATTTACACCTTAATCTGGGATTATTTGTAAGAAAAAAATCAAATGAAATTTCTTCAAACATACTGTAGCTCTTCCCCTCCAGCACAGCTGAGCAGAAACCGCGCTATGAGTGCATCAAAACAACAACTAACAGCATTCCACCAGTTGTCTTTGCCTAATATCCCAAGAAAAGAAAGTATTACAGTCACACCTGACAAGGATGTGACAGACGTCTCCATGAAATATAATCTGGTGGCACAAAGCCTCAGCTGATGAACTGTAAAAGCAAACAAACAAACAAAAAAACACCAATTCACATCCTTGCCTTTAATATGTCTTATACACGTGCATGTACAAGACCCACCTTTTTAATATAGCATTTAATTAATTTGTCATTTATATTTTTGACTGTTTTATTCTTTGATTTACTTATTTTTTTTATTTCTAACTGTTATTATGGTTTTTATTTTACCAAGGCATGTCGTATTAGTTGTTTTTGTTATTCTTTTGTCCATATTCTAATAGTTATAGTTCTTATTTGTTCTTATTGGCGTTCATTTGATTTAGTCTGTTAACATCAACTCCAGTGTTTTCCTCATGGGGGGCCTCCATGCAGGGAGCTTTGTTTTTAGTTTGTGGGGTTATTGCCATTGGGGGGCCCTCTTGTCTGGGTGGCTAAGGGGTCCTGCTCTGCAATCCTATGGTTGTGGTGTGGGCCTCTGGCAGCCGGGGACTGGGGGGGTCCCTCTGGTGGTGGCTTCTGAGACCGTGATGGCTCCCAGTGTGGACGGATCCCCAAGATATCGCTTCCTCACAGCAGCGCCAAGTCAGGTTATCCTCAAACACTCTCAAAAATAAAGGTACGAGACAGGAACATTTGTGTACCTGTAGGTACATTTTCAAAAATGTTCTCTCAAAAGTACAATATTGGTCTTTATGAGGCCAGAAGTACCTATATACTATGAAAAAGGGTCCAAAGTAATAGAAAGTACAAATTTGAACCATTTCAACCCTAAGGGTACCTGCAGTATTGAAAAATTTGCATAGCTTGTACAAAAAACTATAAATAGCAGTCCTTCTAAACAGTAGTATAATTATAGTTATATTATGATTTTCATAATAATCATAGTAATCATAGTAATAATTTATATGTATAATTATATATGTGTTCGGCCTAATATTTATATAATAATTATTCATTTATTATTAGCATCTTTGATTGTTGTCATAATCTCTATTTTATTGACTTTTATTCATCATCTTTAATTGATTTAATTGTTCTTTATTAACTCATACAGCTTGATAAGGTACAAAAATGGACCAGGACCGAAGTTACAAAAATGTCTTTCAGAAAGGAACACCCCCAGCAACAAGCTTTGTACCCTTTTAAGTACAAGTGCAGTGTGTTGGAGATAGACAACAATTACACATTCTCTAATTGTCATTTTATTGAAATGTTGCTGATTTTAATATGTAAACCACGTTGTGCTACTCTTGAATGAAAAGTGCTTCATAAATAAATTTCATTCACTCAAATTTCATTCAAAGCAAAATCAAAGCATGTTACTGGTTTGTATTGGCTCAAAATTACCTGAGACATCTTATCGATAAAAAGTTAGATGCACTTTTTTAAAAAACGTTTTATAATGCAAAATGTGCTCGATGAGATTAATTTTCTACTTTGACAAAAAAAAAACTTATTTCTTTATTCATTTATTTTGCAGTGCAACGGTGAAGTGTGCAGACTACGTGGTGCAATGACAACAACCCATTCACTGTTCAAAAAGACAATTATTGAAGCCAGGTGATAGAATGAGAAGCTGCTGCCACAGAAAACTGGAGAAGTGGAGATAGAGTCCAGATTTAAGTTTCCAGGTCTTCTCGCCAACGAAGATGTCAAATGAATCATCACCTCTGCAGCTTATTCAGTCACAGCAGAGCCTGCAACATGTTCAAGAACCATTTCCCAAGTTTGAACAAGTCTGTGTTTCCAGACCTGTTACACTGCTGCCACTGATAAGATGCTGCGTAGCCCTGAAGACTTTTACATAATAGCTCTGTATGAACTGAGCAGCCACCCCTCTGCACTCACTTCAGAAATCCCAAATACAATAACACACATGAAACTTACTTTAAAAGTTGAGTTGTTTAATTTTTAACTTTTTCAATATATTTTTATTATACACCTGTTTTGTGTGTGCATGTGAGTGCATGCAGTTCTTGTTTAATGAGACATTAAATTTTGTTGCACATCACAAGCAATGATTACAAAGAATTTTCCCTATATCTAGAATGTTTTTTTTTTTCCATAAATGTGCTTCATTATGCAGAACAATGCATCAGGCAAGAGGCCACAAAGTCATCTGGCGGTGGGGAAAACAAGTCGTCCAACCTGAAACTTACAGAAGTGTGATTATGGGAAAACAAAAACAACAGTGGACATCTCAGTGAGGAGAGAAGCATCATGAATCCAGTTCCTCAGCAGGGTTCCCACTCTTTTCTTGAAATTATTTTCCAGGATTTTTCCAGAACAAGTCACGTTATCACACCATACACTAATAAATTCCACCTCCAAACTTTGGAGAAGTGCTATTTTCTACAGTTGTAGCCTAATTTGTATTTTGTACATTTAAAGCCACAGTTGGTAATCCTGTTTAGAAACACTCTTTGTTATACTGGGTGAAATGGTCCTTTCCATCCTGACAGTAGTCAATACATCATCTTTATCTTTCCTACTTTCTCCACAAGATATTTCTATATGTTCAATAAATCAACAAAACTGTTTACTTTAGTTAATCTGTCTACTGTTTCCAGCTTACTTTATGCATTTAGCACCGGCATTCTTAAAGTTAAAAAAAAAAAACAATGCAAAAATAAAGAAAAAATATAAATGTTTAAAAATAAAATCATATCCTGAAGTGCAGAAAAGGTCAACATAAAGCAAAGCAATGTCATCTAAATTCAAATGTTTCTCAAAAAAAAAAAAAAAAAAAACTGTTATTGTGGCCTCTTGACTCTCCTGCAGGTCTTTCAGTGTTTTTGCTAGAGAACTGCTCTAAGGGAAGATGCAATGTGATTGGCTGGTAGTGTCACATGACACTGTGCCAGCTAGAAGCAGAGAAGCTAAAGCTTAAAGTGCTGATGACACATTTTTGACATGTTTTACAGATCAAAACGTTCCTCATGATGATCTATGTCACAAAAACAAGCGTAGCTACATAGATGAGTTATTAGAAAACATCGCTGCTTTTCAGCATCTGACCAGACTGTGGCGCTGTTAGCAGAAACCAGATGTGACGTCTGCCAGAGAACGTTCTCAGCTTATTTAACATTGAAGTCAATGGCTTCATTGCGGTTTTTAAGTTCCTTTTCCAGTTTTACAGACAAACAGTAACGACTCAGCCTTCTGTTGTATTGCCAGTTAATGTTTAAAAGCTCTTAAGTACAGCGTTTGTTTATTTAAGCTTCCTACAGATCCAGAAATTTATTTTAAAGAAGATAAAAGAGCAGATTGGACTTGCCGGGTACCAGTAGGAGCCTCTGCACGGACGACTTTCATACACACTTTGTGTGTATGAATTACATCTTTGATTATGATTCTGGTCAAATGAAGGAAAGAAAATAAGAAAATTACCAAAACAGATCACATAACGTAATCACAATCCACGTTTATATTCCAGCCCTCAGTCTTCATTCGTTGCTTTGTTTTGCCCAGACCTGCATTTTCTTTGCCAGACTACTGTCCGTATTGAGCCTTCAGCTGCTGAACTTCCACACTGTCGCCCATCTTGTGGCGCAGGTGCAGACTGTGGTAGCCCATGCACAGTTGCAGGAGGGACTTGTTGGTATGTAGTTTGAGGGAGGTGTAAATCATGTTCTTGGAAAGACACAAAAAGGGAAACTTAGCACATTTCCTAAAAGAATAAAGATACGTTTCCTAAAATACACATGTACCTAAAGGTTTATTTAACAGGATTAGTCCACTTTACAAAGGTTGTTTATATTCAATAATTTACGACAGACATTTTGCCCAATTAATTGCTCATGAGAAAAACCTTAAGGTCATATGTTTCTCTTTACCTGAACCACATTCATGCTGCTAGATACTTGTCTCAGCTTACATCTAGGCAACCAAACTCATGATTTTAAGACTCATTAAAACTTACAGGAGCGTTCTTGTCTGTGAACATGATGATGAATTTCTTGTCATTGTAATGGAGGTTATTTACGTCATTCCAGTGGATTTTATTGGTTGGCATCAGCCTGGAAAAGAAATATAAGACGGTTCATGTTGTAGCAGAATCAGGAGAATAAATCAAATTAAATAAATAAACAAATTAAATAATAAAATTTGAATAAAATAACAAAATAATATTAATAAATACATAAATGAATGAATAAATAATATTAGTAATACATTTTTAATAAATTACAGAAATAATAAGCTTTTCAGACAGTGAAAAACAGAGAATACCAAGATTTGAATATGTCATAGATTACAAGCTACCCATTAAAAAGAATATATAGTTTCATGCAATAAACTCAACTAGAAACGGGTTGAACGCCTACTTGTTTTCCTTCGTGTAGATGCTCAGCCCCTGCATGCTAACTCCCAGCCACATATCTGTGCCCGTCTTGTTCTTCATCTCAAAGTAGGTGATACCAAACATCTCCAGGTCCTGAGCAATCCTCAGGTACTCTATCACGGCCCCCTCCCTGTTCAGATTACACACACAGTTAAATCTACAAATTCAGTATGTTCCAGCTGTTTGTGATTTATCAGAAACGAGAGTTTGTTATTTGGATTTGGTCCCAAATATGTTTAAAAAAAAACCAATAAAAACACCTAAATATCTGACCAAATGATTCCCTCATTTTCACTGATTAATTATTATAAATGTAAAATAAAAATGTATCTATTATGTTTAAAGGTGATAACATTACTTAAATTAAAGGTAGAGTCTGGAGTTTTCCCCCTGAAAATAAACGCTATACTTGTGTGAGTGAAATCTGACTTAAACCGCACCTCTACTCTCGTGTGGTGGTGAGTTTTATTTGCATTATTTATTTATTTACTTTCAAAATCATGAGAAAGTCACTCGAAGTAAAACCGGTAGAGCAAAGTAAATAGATTAAATAGAAATAAATTTCATATCAACCCCAAAGGCTCATGTGTAAAACAAATTTAACAAGACTAAAACTAAGGATGTTTTTGCAATAATTTTAGCTAGTTTTGTAAAGACACAATACAGTTTCAGTTATTTTTTTAAAAAACTCATTTTTATTTTTTATTTCAGTTAACAAAATTGTTTTTTCAGTTCTAGTTTTTGTTTTTTCATTAGTTTTAGTTAGGTAGAATAACTTTGCCCCTTACTGCATTTCGTCTTTTCCCTTTGTTCTGGTGTGTTCGGGACGTTTCTGGGCGGAGATTTGTGTGTTGTCTCCAGCCAATGACAGAGCAGCTGGCGTAGCGTTCTGGGATAAACTCGTCATTGGAGCAAACTTTTTTTTTTTATGTTGAGCCGAAACCAGATTCACTTGAATTCTCGATAAAAATGGCAGATGTAGTGAAAAAAAGGAAGTATTTTGCAGTGAAAAGAGCATAGTGCACACTTGAAAACCAGGGTTAATAGTGGTTTAGCTTTCACCCACTTCCGAGCTTTGAAGGAGAGGCTTGGAGCTGCGGAGCGATGTGACCATTGGCCCGAGGGGAGGGGCTCTTAGTTTGAATCGTGTTTACAAACAGAAACGGGGAAACTCCAGACTCTACCTTTAAAGGAGCAAAGTATCTGTCATCATGAAAACATGTCCTTCCAGGAACTACAAATAAAAAATTTTATTTGGCTACATTTAGTGCAATAAATGTATTGTTTTATTTCTATTTATTTAAAAAAACAGATATTGAAATTTTTAATCTGTCATGAAAGAAAAAAGAAAAAGAAAGAAAAGAAAGAAAGAAAAAAAAGTAAAGAAAGCACAAGGGTTATATTTAATCTGCCAGTAATGGCCCACTTTCAGTCGCGTGATGTCCTAAAATATCCAGAAGCAAATGTGTCATACTCTCCACACTTTGCCTGGTCTGCGTATGACGCCAGCAGGCTGGCTGTCTCCGGAGGACAGTAGATATTCTTTGACAGTATGTCGTCCTCCACCTGCAGGAAGAACAGCTTCCTGGTGCTGCCCAGGATCAGCTCCGTCGCCATGTCCTTGGGATAAAACCTGACCCTGAACTTGAAGTGAAGGGGGGTTTCTTTCCTCACATCCTGAGATGAAACCTGCAAACATGATGAAAAAGTAATAAAGTGTTATCATGTACGCAGATGATACTGTTCTGTTTACTCATGGGAAAAGTGCTGCAAAAGTGGCCATGAGATTAACGGAGGAATTGAAAAGGTTGCTAATTGGCTGCAAGAATCTACCCTTACACTGAATACAGAAAAGACTGTTGCTATTGTGGCAAGGTATAAATACGCAATGGAGGGCCCGGGCGGAACCCAGACTCCCAGGTGAAGGTCATGCGCGCTGACCATTCAGCCAAAGGGACATCCCTATGGCCGAGTAGCCAGGGCGCATGATCAGTCGAAGGTATAGATGGGTTTCCCGTTTACAAACATTGGCAGTTGCGCGCGCAACCAGGGGGCAAAAAGCCTGTGTTTTGTATTGGAGTCTACGGCCAAACACGCACTCATATCATTCATAAAAATGTAAATTAACCCGACGAAACAAACAGAGATCGTTGTGTTTTAAATTATATTGAATAAATCTGTATTTTGATGACGAATAACAAAATACCGACGCAGCGTTGCTGTGTTATATTTCTATCACCATTACACTAACTTGGTAACGGAGTCACCACCCGGAAACGGCATTTTTCTTGTTAAAACATGGATATTATTCGTGTTGGACCTCATTTGAAATTTGCCTGAAAAACCTGAGTTAGAAAGCGGCTTAAACTTTCGTTTAGACTCTTTGTTAAAACCAAAAGAGGCCACAACAATCTGCAGCCTGCAGCAGGTTCAGTTCAGCTCCGTGTCGTCCTCACCTCCTCCATACAGGAGCAACTTTCACTAGTTTGGGATTAAACCAGGCGAAGACGACATCATCACTACGTTTGGAAAGGAGCTGATTCCAGCTGTTAGGGACTAACACGCATTGCTGTCGGTAAGTTTCGCTGCTTGTGTAACGTTCTGCTTTATTGTGTATGAGATCGTGGTGGACAGTAGACAGACTAGCTAACTGCTAGCAAGCTAACAGTATAAACTCAAACGCCATCTGATTTACGACCCCTGTACTTCGTACTAAATCTCCGGGATGCGTTGTTATGCCACGTGAACGTTCGTAAACGGCTCCACAATCAGTTTCTTCTTCTTTTTTAAGTTCGTGTCTAAGCAGCAGAGGATAGCTGTCTCACACAGTGTTTACAGTTTGTCATGCAGCCGATCGCGGCGGTGATGCTGCTATTACAGTCTTCCAACTAGAATACAGGAATAATTTCTGCCTCCGCCGTGGTTTAATCCTATATGTGACCATGGTGAAAGACTAAATAAATCATAGTCTGGACCTGAATACGTTATCTGGGAGGGTTTTCTGAAGATCAGTCACGCCTACTGTCCTATTTTCACCATTTTCAACTGTTCACATGCGTTAATGTTTTGATTTTTGCAACCGAACAAATACCAGGACTCAAACATTATATTTTCCCGACACTTTCACGTCATATCTTGACCTAATCTGCATTAAAAGTCGAGTTTTGTATGTAAAACACACGTCTTCTCATAGTTCAGTAATGCTTTTCCTCTGTTTTCTTGCCCCTTGGTTGCGTGCGCATCCTATCTGTGACGTTGCTCAGAAACCCATCTATAGTGACAGGACCACACTGTCACATATCTCCCCCTCTTTTCACAAGCATGTCCTCGTGCTCCGCGCAGGCTGCCACCAATTTCGAATCCATAGACCGGCATTGCACATGGATCCTGCCGACAACGCCAGAATGTGGCAAGGTACGCAACGGAGGGCCCGGGCGGGCTTTGAACCCCAGACTCCCGGGATAAAGTCATGCATGCTGATCATTCAGCCAAAGGGACATCCCTGTGGCCAAGTAGCC
Source organism: Atherinomorus stipes (assembly GCA_023101725.1). Lineage (NCBI taxonomy): Eukaryota > Metazoa > Chordata > Actinopteri > Atheriniformes > Atherinidae > Atherinomorus > Atherinomorus stipes. The sequence continues at coordinate 51,021 of JALJCO010008845.1, read as the reverse complement.
AGGGCGCATGATCAGTCGGAGGCATAGTGACAGGACCACACTGTCACACTATGTTCTTTACAAACAGAAGAAAAATTTTAAAAAATTGTCCAAATATCTATATAAATGGCCAGAAAATTTTAAATGTTTGTGATTTTACCTATTTAGGGGTCACTTTATATTTAATGTTGATATTTAAAAACATGTTAAGAAGCTCAGAAATTATTTCAAATTCAGTCTGGCAAACTATAAGTACATACGCGGCTCTCTGATAATGGATGTGTCGTATATGTATCTAAATTTCATGATTTTCTCGCGTTTATTGTATTGCGTGATCAGTTCGTCGCAGGCAAAACAGTGTTACAGTCTCTTGAATCTTTATTTAAAAGTGCAATAAAAATCCATGACAAGAAATCCAGACAGTATCATCACTGCAATATTCTTTCTAAATATGATTTCTTAAACTTACAATAATCTAATATTGCATGCCAATGTGTGCCTACCTTTTAAAATCCTCGTTCTGCTGCACCTCGTCTAAAGGGCTTTGTCACATTGAGCTCAGAAAAAACAACTCGGATTACCAGGGCCACCTCTAGAGGAGAGTGCAGCATTCCGAAATGTAGGACCTCTTTTTCTAAGTCTGCTTTTTCCGTGGTTGCCACGACTCAGTGGAACAGTTTACCAACAGAGATACTAACATGTACAAGTTATCCAACATTTGCAGTATTAACAAAGAGGAGGCTGCTGTCAAAGCAAATCTGCACCCATTAGTAATGAATGTGTGTGAGTGAAATTGTATGAATCTGTGGCTGACTGAGTGTGGATACATATATGTGTGTCCTTTAAAGGTAGAGTCTGGAGTTTTCCCCGTTTCTGTTTGTAAACACTATTGAAACTGAGAGCCCCTCCCTAATGGTAGTGGTCACATCGCTCTGCAGCTCCATACATATGTGGGAGTCCGTGTGTGAGTGTGGATGTATGGAAGTTTATAAAATGGTTTTAGAATGTGGTATGTTGAGGGAGCGGAGTGTCTTACTGGCATGTATTTTGTATTTTATGTACTGGTTTTGTCATTTTACAATCAAAATTTTGTTACAGCATCTCACTAATATCAACCTGTCCAGGAACGACAGGTGGAAATGAGCAGTTTTTGCTATAACCTGGCACCTGCATCTCTCCTTTTCTTTATAAAGGTTAATGAAGTGTTGTGCACTGTCCTGTGGAAAAATAATACCATACCATACCAAAGATGATACGTCCTGAAACTACGGATGGCCATATCGATACTGTAGAGTCGATACTTAAACATCAGCTAGTCAAAGTATTGGATTCAATACTTTTTTGGATATCGAGATACCACAGATACAAAACATGCCATTTGTTTTCACTGAGAGTTTTAGGCAATGAAATAATGTGATTCTAGCTTCTGTGTCACATGATCATGGTAGCCAACCAGATGTCACGATGATACTGCTACTGTTAGAGATAATGTCTTTATTTTACAGTGGTTTAATTCAGGTTATTGCACATTATGTTTCAGTCTATTTAAAATATATCTATAATAGCATACTTATAATATTTCTAATCTAATATCACTGTTACATTTTATTTTTGAACATTTTCTAGTAAATAAATATAAATTAACTTTGAATTATTTGTTTAAAAAAAAATCTTATTTTTGTTTAATTTACTCAACAATGTAATTTATTACTGGTTTAAAAGAAATTCTTTCCAGTACTTCTGTTCTCAAGTTTTATTTATATTTCATATTACTCCTGCAATAAAGATGCACTCTGTACAATCATGTGATTTTCTTTTAAGGGACAAAAAGTACCAGTATCGGCATAGGTATCAATATCGGTGAAAAAAAAAAAAAACCATAAAGAAATAGTATCGTATTGACAGTATCACCTATCCCTACCTGAAACATCAGTTGATTTTCTCTACTTTCTTCCAAATGCAGCAACAATCACATCGCCATTGTTAGAACCGTTATGGTTCAGGCTATTTAATATATGCAAATTGTACTGTGCAGGTGCTGGGCTGTGATTGGTCCATCTCCCAGCTGCTCATAGCGGATTGGCTCCTGTAGGATAGCTCAATTATAAAGATGATGGCAGCGCAGTCACAGAGTCAGAACAGCTTGTTTGGTTCAGGTTACGGCCTGTCTGGCTCTGATAGTTGCAGTTCATTTGTTAATTTGGTTTTATAACTTCTAAATAAACTTTTGTAGTTTAATCTCAGCCATTTGTTCACGGCTGCGTGAGAAATTACAGCCACATTTCAGTATTACTTTAAAATTCTAACACTGTCCCCAGATTTTGAGCTTTTAAATGAAACTTCATAGGCACAGAAACAAATTATGCAAGACCACAAACTCGCCTTCTTCTCAAGTTTCAACCACTTTATGTATCCTTTGGTGTTGACAAACTGCAATCCAAAGAACCAAACCTCACGCAGGCCGATGGACCTGGCTACCTGAAAACACACAAACACAGAAGAGTGAAGACACGTTGACTAAATCCCAAATATCTTCTCTCATCACATCAGCTGTAGCAGGTTGATGCTGCATCATCAAACAGGAGAAGCAGCTATAAAAGTTCAGGACTCCTTCAAGACAGAGCTGCCCTCCCCCCAGGAAAAAGGGAAGGCAGCTATTTTGAGTGCCTTTGGTTTTATGCTTTGTTACAGAAGAACAGTTACTTGGTTATTTGCAGATTTTACGCTCAAAACACATGATCAGCTGATAAAGACTCATAATAAGCATGTTACATATAGTAAATTGTGCGTTTTTTCTAAGTATGTTAACAGAGAACTGAAACACACAAGAGACCTGTTCTTTAAGCTGATTCCCTTTCATGCTGGGTTCGATGGAAAACTCCTGCTCTGAATCCATCAGGGAGATGCGAACATCGATCTGCAGCAAAAAAGAAAGACTTCAATCACATAAAAGATTTTTCTGCATAGTACACATAAATTATTGTTTCCTAAAAGTCTGTTTATACTCTGAAGTTTGTTTTTTATTGATTGTGATGAACAAATTTTGATACTACTAAATAATATTACTGTATCCAATTATCAAGATGCTTCCTGCTTTCCACGTCGCCATCGCGCTGGATTTACAAACCAACATTTGACGTTTTAACCAACAAGAAGCAGGTATCCCACCTTCTTGGGCATGGTGACTGTGCGGTGTGTCCCCGTCTGGCCGAGGCAACGGTGACCGAGCTCCAGCTGATGAAGATCACAGCTCTGTTCTCAATGGTCTGCTCCAATAAACCAACAGGATTTGTGTCCTTTGAACTCAGCAGCAGATCCCTCAGTGAGGAGCGATCCGGAAGGATCGACTTGGTAACTGTAGCAGAAAAATCACGGGTTTGGGCAACACGCAGAGCTCCACCCAAAGACAATCAGCTTCCCCAGGACTGCGACCTTTGATCAGAGAACACACGGTTATATAGATGTGCTATTTACAGTATGTAGCCTGATTGGAGGCTGCATGAGTGAGTGATGGCCTGCTGTAAACACACTGTAATGATATCACTGAGTATCACTATTCAAATGAGACAAACTCTGAGAGGTAAATGCAAGTTTTATTGACAATTCTGCAAAACAAAAGTCACATTGAGAAAAAAATTGGACTGATTCAGATCTTGTAAACATGAACAAAGCAGCAGATTTACAGTTTTACTTCAATCCTTTTTATGTTGTGCACTAAAAGCAAATCTTAAAGCAGAACTCAGTAACTTTTTCACCTCAGTAAATGCTTTTCAGAATCCCTGTGGGGCTAAACAAAGTGTGGAGCGATTCGATCTTGCGACAACACAAACTGCTGTACGGGACTCAGGTCCCCTATCCACCGAGCTGCTTCCAGTGCTGGTTAGAACCAGAACCAGACTAAAAACCGGTTCTCTAGCTTCCCACAAGGGATGGGCGATATGGACTAAAAAAATGTATCACGATAACTTGTGTTTTTTTATCATGGTAATGATAAGAGACGATAAAAAATATCAGCTTAATGATTTGTATTGTAAAACTCACTACATTCTTTCTTGAGAGCCCTAAAATAATAATAAAAGGCACTAAACTACATCAACTAAGTTCAAGTAGTACACCTGTACTGTAAAACTGTAGTGACACCAAACGAACATGAATGAAATATGAGAACAAATTTAACATTTATTTAAACGGTGAAAACACCAAAACTATATATAAATAACTGCAAATACAACCTGATAAAATGAATTTATAATTTTTATCCTGAGATGACAAATTATTACCACGGGGAATTTCTTTGGCGATATATTGCACACGATAACATCACCCATCCATACTTCCCACCACCTAAACACCGGCTCCTGGCTCTAAAACCAACTCTTCACCGGACCAGAGTGAAGATCAGAGTGAAGCTTGTGCTGTCTGGGCGCCGGGTGAAGCAGCACCAAGCCTCACGGCCGAATAGGCTCAATAATCACTTGTCATGTCCAGAAAAAATTGCATAAAAATCATATTCTTATCTGCAACCCGCCAACACCAGAGAAAAATATAATCCGTGGCAAATTTACCCGCAAAACGCAGGTAAAACGTCCCGCTGCAGGAGACACAGGACTCTGCTCTGAGCAGCTGCAGAGGGAGACGAGCTGCTGCTACCAACGTAGCAACGTAGCATCACCAAGCTAGTAAAAATAAAAAATAAAAAAAATAAGCTAGTAAAAGCTTAGAGATATATTCAGGGATCAGAATAGAGGAAAGACCGGTGGAGAAGACGTCTGTGTGCTGTGGGGGTGTAACGAAATTTACAATCGTGAAAGGAAACCAGTAGGGGGCGCCCCGAGCTGGAGTTACTGAGTTCTGCTTTAACAGAGAACATTCACACCTACAGTTATTAAATTAATCACAGATAAGCAGACAGTTAATAATCAACACTTCTAATAATCATTTGTTATGCATCATAAATACGGCCAGGCTTTTTTCTGCCTTTCACACATCTGCTGATGAGATATTTCAGACGTCTTAAAATCAGTTGCAGCAGTAATGAAACCACGTCTCTTGGCAACATAAACTCAGAACATTGGCTGTGTTATAAATCTTATGGCCTCTGCTTAATGGAAGCTACCTCTGCAGCTGCATTCAATACACAGCAAATATATGCAGATAAAGGATGTGTTTAATGTCTTGCTGCTTCACAGGGATGTTTGAGTTTCATCAGGCTGAACGATGCATCAGAGAAGAAGGCACACAGAGCCCTGACAACTGAGGCATGATGTAAAAACTGGAAAACTAGAGCAGAAAAACACTGAAAACAGACATGTCAGCAGTGTGAAAGGCCTGATGAGCCTGCAAAAAACTTCTTTAAATGAGTCTGAAAGAAATCTTAACTCGTACTGAAATGCTTGCTGCAGGATAAAGCCGTCACAGTGAATGCGGGACCACGTAAACCTTCAGCTAATTTAGTGTGTTCTTCTCGTGGACTGTGTTACACTTTTTGATCGTAATTCTGGTCAAGACAAAAAAAAAAAAAAAAAAAAATCAGAGGAAACATAAAACAGGTGAGTTGAAATTAAAACTCATCTTTGATCTGAAAATGAGGCTGGTCCTCCGGTTTGAAGTCTTCGTTGGGACTTCCATCCTCATTGAGGATCCGTGATGCTGTGTAACCCACAATGGGATATTTGGTTTTATATGTCCCTTCAAAGACACTGTCCAGAGACGAAAGCTGCTCTTCAGTGAGGCCTGCCTGTTGAGATAAACATAAAAAACAGCAGTTTTTATTTGTTAGGAGCTCCCCACTGCAGACTTAGGAGTCTAGAGGCTGGACGATGTCATATACTGGACACTAAGACATGTTGTATTTATGTTACCTCTCTCACTTAAGCGTAAAAAAGTACATATTTGACACTTGCAGTGTTGAAACAAAAGGTATTACTAAAGGCCCAACTCTGAAAAGTAGATATGCTGAACTAAACGTAAACAGATTACAGATTAGTAAATAGAATACCACGATTACAAACCCTAATAAACCCATACTTATATTCCAAAAGCACACAGACAAAATCTCAAATGTCATAACTAAGATATTTTTACCATTTAATGGAAAAATATGAGCCCATTTTGAATTTGAAGGCATAAACAAATATGCAACACAAGGCTGAAAAAGTAACAGGTATAAAGTCCAGCTGCTGAACTGGTCTGCCTGCAGTCCAGAGTCCTGCTGCTGAACTGGCCTGCCTGCAGTCCAGAGTCCTGCTGCTGAACTGGCCTGCCTGCAGTCCAGAGTCCGGCTGCTGAACTGGTCTGCCTGCAGTCCAGAGTCCTGCTGCTGAACTGGTCTACCTGGAGTCCAGACTTTCATCAGTAAAATAAATCTGGAGCATCATGAAGTGAAATTGTTCAACAGTCTATGGATGCAGTTTGTCAAACATTGAACTCTGTCCATATTTGCATCTGAAAGACTCTACCACTCTAAAATGCTCCATTTATACTCAGTCATGTAACTGACCGGTTGCCAGTTAACCTCATTAGTTATCAAACGCTCCTCCAGTTATTAAAGATGCACCGAAAATTCGGTCACCGAAAGTTTTCAGCCAAAAATTACCCAAAAGTGCATGTTCCGTTTTCAGTCAATAGACATAAATCGGTAGAGATTTGCTGCGTGATGATGCGGCAAACGGTGCATCCAAAAACTTCTGCACTTTGTGTTTTTACGTGAGAACATATTCAATTTCAGTCTTCAGCAGCCTGTCAGTTATAAGCCTGGATATTAGTATTTGTTGTAGTAGTGCAACAGAGAAAATTTAAAAGGCATTATGTAATGTACACGAGTGGGGTCAAACTAAATATCTTATTTTGAATTTTAATTAATATTGTGCATTGCTGTAATGTCAGTGGTAAATAAATATTTTGATACTTTTGAATTTGATTTATTGCAATGTCTTCTTTCGGTTTTCGGCCTTGGTTTGCTCATTCTATGTTTTCGGTTTCGGTCAAGAATTCATTTCGGTGCATCCCGACCAGTTATTATGTGAAACTGTCAGGTTTCTCTACATTTGCAGCTCTGCTGTTTCACAACAGGGTGTCAGATATCAGTAATCTTCACACACAGGCAAAATCAAGGCAGTCTAAACGATTAGGAGGGTGGGGTAAGGTGGTTTCAGGAGAACTCACAGTATCTGATGTCAGGTCTGCTGGGTCAAGGGACATCTTGGCCACAGCTCGAGTGGAGTCCTTCCCAACTAGGGCATTATAAGGAGCATCCTTTCCATAAAACTCTGCAACAGGTGAAATAAAAACAAATTTTAAGCAGTGTGTGTAAAATAAAACAATAAACAGTTTTGTTGCTTTGTTTTTTTTAAGTGTCTGACTTAAATGTTTTAGTTGGAGAACTGGAGACTTTCCTCATGGGTTACATCATGTACACATTTACTTTTGAGGAACAGCTTCATCTGCATGTCTTCTTGACAATCAATATAGATTCAAAGCCGTATACCTTTTCCCTTGGTGACGTCAAACACCACTCCTTTTACTGCCATGTAAATAGGCTGGTCCTCCTAAAACGGGAGAGAAAGCAATAATCAGTCTTACGCGCGCACACAAACACACGTGAAATCCGGGTCAAACTTCACCTCGCTGCCGTCGTATCTCCGCAACTCCTCCTCGGTGAAAAGTCGCACCGGTTTTGTTGCTTGTTTGAATTTTAATTTAGTATCTTCCGCTAAAGTCGCCGAAAGGATGACAAAGAGGACATAAACCCGCGCTGTTGCCATGGCAGTGTCGTTGTTTGGACTAGTTTAATGCGGAAACTCTTTCATCCACTTCCCTGTCGTCGCATCACTGGTGCCGCATTTACTGACCCTCGGAAATTTTAAAGACATCCGCAAACGTATAAATACACAGCAGTAGCAGGAGTGCTCTTACTTTGTGAAATCAATTAACAGTGAATTATTTAAGCATAAAAAGAGACTAAATCAAACTATGAACCAGAGTTTTGTCTGCGAGCAGCACTCGGAGAAAAAATAAATAAATTTGTTTCCTTCGACACTTTTTAACTTGCAGACTGTTGCAAAGACAAATTCAGAAATGTAATATTTCTGTAGTTGCACCAAAAAATGCCAAATATAGTACTGTTTGACATGCATTAAATAAAAATTTTGCACCAACTGATTACCACAGCGCCAATGATGATGATGACGATGATAATAATAATAATAATAATAATAATAATAATAATAATAATTGCATTAGGATCGTCAATACTGATACTTTTTTGAAAATTACACTTTAATTTAAAGACATTAATTTCTGCAACGAATGTATGATTTTTATTGCATGAACAAAAAAGTTACTCAACCATAAAATCCAAATTTGGCATTCTCTCTTTGAGAGAAGCTGGTTTTGGGTTTGGGATTCATGAATTTTGTAATAGTTTTCAAGACTTAAGTGATATTATCATTGTAGTACTGATTGATATCGATACCAACGTTGGTGTTGATATTATAGATATTTATGCAAAAAAAGTTTGTCTGAGAAGGTTCAGACTGCAGTCCAACAAGGAAGGAAACAAGTGTCAAATAGTAAATTCAGGTTCATTGGAATTGTAAAAACTCCTTTTTCTTTTCTTTCTTTTTCATTTATTTCTTTCTTATATACATATTATATCCTGATTGCACAAAATTCCTGTTCCTGTCAACAAATGAGGAAACAATAGGTGGTGCTTTTTTGTTCAGAATTTATTAGTCATTAATCGAGCAAATTAAACAAGATCATGAGCTGAATTAATTAGTTATTCTGACTTTTATGCATATTTTATTGATAATTCCCCAAGTATGTGCAAACAGTAAGATAAGCAAATATAATAAACTCAGTAAAGAAAATCAGTGAGAAAATTAATGAATTCAAATAGTTTTGTATTCATGGATCCTGCTTTCACTCTCTGGCAAACCAAGGATTCGGTTTAAAAATATGTACTTTGATGGTGTATTTGCAAGCTCCTTACTTTTTCTATTTCCTTCTTCCTTCTTCCTCTTTGTGTCCCCTCTTTTTTTTTATTCCACCCCTTCCACTTCCTCCCTGCCTCTCTGTTGTGATGCGAGAGCAGTTTTCATAAATTTTTTTATAGTAATGATTTATAATTCTTCCTATTAATTATTTTTTATAAAAAAATATTGTTTGGGGGGGGGTGGGTTATGAATTTATTGAGGATATTTGGAAAATACTTTCCAAAGGTTACCACCAGCACCTCTTGTGCAAAACTGAATAAAATACAGTTTAAAGTTCTGCGGGGTGGGTAATTTTTCTCTCTTTTTTTTTTTTTCTTTTTGTCATGTTTTCATCCTCCACTTGTCTTTGCTTCCTTTCTATGGGTTAAAATGGAAAAAAACTATGGGAATGCTGACACAAATGTATCACAAGTTTGCAACAACTGTTATGCTTGTCACTGTTTCCAATAAAATAAATCTTGAAAAAAAAAAGTTTTGTATTCATTTTCTTGTTTTGACATTAGGTGTAGCATGTTAATTTGTGACATGGTGGCTGTCTGTCACTGCAGAGCGTAAAGGTACTGGATCTGAACCAGCAAGCCGTAGGAGTCTGCAGACTCCCCCTCAGCCTATATGGGTTTTTTACTGGGTGTCATCACTTTTTCTTTCCTCTCAAAGGAACACGTGGTTCCAAACTGGCCTCTTATCCAACTTCAGGTGGAAGAGTTGTCAGTACCCCTACTACCAGAAAAAAATCTGTTAAAACACTTTCTCCCCTTGGCTAAATATTTGTGTAATAAACTCACATCTGTGGCCAGTAATTTAGAACCTCTGTTTCTTTTTATATGTCACTTTTAGAGATCATCTTGCTTACTGGTAGGCCTGCTTCATGTACCAGTAATTTAGTGCCTCCAAGTGGTAGTCCTTCACCTTCTTGCGGTTGTTTTTTGTAACATCTTGTTCTCATACTGTATCTAATCAGTTATTAAATGCTTCTGTAGGTTTTCTTTCACATTGTCACTTTGTTGCCATTTCTCACCTTTTTTTCTGATTATAGGATATTCAACGTTTTTTTTGTGTGTTTGTTTTTTGCACCCTTTTGAAGCACTTTCGTGATTCTTTGAGTGTTTTTTTTTCTAGAATTTCTTTTGTAAAACTTAGTTTAAAAACATTTCCCGAGGTTTTTTGTCCCCCTCCCCATTTCACTTTTTTTAAAAAAAAAGAGCTGGTTACAACAGTTTTGTTATTTTGGCTTAGAGCAGTTGTGAGTAGTGTCAGCTAATTCGCCTTAACTGTGTTTTGTTCTGGGTTTGTTTATTTCTTTTTCAACAAAATGCATTTATGAAGCATAGATAAATTCATAAACACTGAAGTAAATGTTTATGAATACTTAATTAGGAAAGTGCAGAATATATTAACTAGTATTTGAAATATTGTTTAGTTAAACCAAGGTTGAAAACTATTTAGCTCTAAATAATAAGTAAATAATTAAATGAATAAACCTGTAATGTTTCAGAACTATTTTTTGTGGGTTTATATCAAAATATTTGGGGTGGTGTTTAGCTCAGTGGGTTGAGCAGCCACCCCATGAACAGAGGATACAGTTCCTGAGTGCAGTCACCCCCCTTTCGGTTCTTGGTCCAGGTCCCTTTACTGCATGTCACTCCCCACTCTCTCCCCCTTTCCTGAAGCTGTACACCGTCATATAAAGCCCACTAGAGCCCAAAAATCCTTTAAAAAAAAAAAAAAGTATTTGCGTAAAACACACATTCATTCAATGTACTATTTTAAAGAATTTTATTTTGAAATGCTCATCGGAAGTAGCTCTATAGCCAACTACTCCTAACTTTACTAATTGAACGTGTCGCCCTCCTGTGGTGATATGGAGTAATTACACCCGAGCATTCTAAAAGCTTTTCGTATTTACATGATAGAAAATGCAATACTTCATGAGTATTAGTTGTTTGGTATTTCATATAATGACTACGAGTATTATTACAGCAACATTTCTTCTGACTAAGTTACCAGCTGCTGTAACTACTAAAAAGTTAATCATTATTAGCAAATCCCCGACGTGAGCCGAAAAAGGGTACTTCCAGTTTAAATAAATGTAAACCACTGGTAGCTGCAGGAGCTCTGAACTGCAAACCATGAGTTATGTTTTAAAAAAAAAAACTAACTAACTAATTAACTAAAAAGAATTTAAAAAAATAAAACACAGACATACGGAATGAAACTGCAAACCGGACCAGAAAACCGCTAGCCTAGATGCTACATATCATTACTATGATCACAGTGTGTTACGCCTGCCCTCTAGTGGTCGCATGTGGTAATTACAGTTTTAGTCAAGTTAGATCATTTACTTAAGAGTTCTACTTCCTGTATGTTCTTGAAAATAAAAGTCTTGTTAAAGCCTTTAAAAAACGCGTGTACACAAAACTCCCCATTTTAAACTTTAGAAACCGATAGTTTGACTTAAACCGAATTGAGGCAGGTTTAAAATGTAGCAAATCCCACGTGAGTCTGTCTGGCATTATAATAATGGATGTAGTTCGTTAATACCTTACAGTATATAGTTAATACACAGATTTGGAGAAACAAAAAGGGAAAAGGTGGCAGTGTTTCATTAAAATTTGACTGTCAGCTTTAACGGCAAGACGGAGGGAGCAGCGGAGATCTCATTTAAAATGTGAATATTATCATGTGAACAAAATTTCTTCAAGTAATTGTTTTAAAAAAGGCCAAGTAACAAGTGATGCTATTATATATATATATATATATATATATATATATATATATATATATATATATATATATATATATATATATATATATATCAGTTTTTTTTTACAATCTGTAGGGTGGTGAAATCAAATTTTCCCATGAACACGTGAACGCAGCATTCGGGTACAACCAGAGGGAGGAGGGAAGGAAACAAGAAGACAACGTAGGAAGCGCTGGTTGTGATTGGAACGCAGCCTGCAGGTGCTTATCTGGGACGGTCCTTATCACCGAGACCAAACCTCCTGCTGGAGCTGAAGAGCGGAAACCTGGGGTCTGAGCGGGTCAGAGGGGGGAGACATTTCCTTACAAAAATGTGTCCATCATTTAAAAGTAGTTTTCTGACTTCGCACCAATAGTCTGAAGAGCTGAGGAAGGTTTAGTCGGAGAGAAGCGCAGAGGAATGCCGGGAAAGGAAAGCAGCCGGTTATACCAGGAGGTAAGTTCCAGCTTCCTCGATGTTTTTGGCGGCTTGTTTTCCTGAATGTTTGTCTCTATAATCAGAGTGTTACAGGAGCTGTAACCTGCTGTTTATTAGTCACGGAAACAGACGAGTCCTCGGAAAACAGTCGGCGGCTCGCGCTCCGCGTCATGTGACCAGCAGTTGAGGAGTTTAGACGCCAAAAAGTAGTATGCAAAGCTTTAAGTATACTAATTTGAAAATCCAAATACTTACTTGGCATTTATTCATAAATAAACTAGAAGTTTAAGTATATTTAACTTTTGAACGATATGCTTTAATAGTAGTACATTCATAGTACATTTACACACATGGTTTCTTTGTGGCATACTGCAAGATGTACATTCTATCATGTTTTTAAATACTATCTTGTAAGATGTACGGGCTATCTCTCACACACTCTGAAAACCCCCAGTTCATATCATATGTATTTTAGTCTACTTAAAAGTGTACTTTAGTATACTTACAAGTGTACTTTCTAAAAGTAAAAGTGAGCTTGAAGTTTTGGGAAACTAACAGTGTACCTAGAAAATTACTTTCAGTATACTTGAAAGTGTACTTTTAAATGCATGATGTTGTAATTTTGGCCAATATCCAATATGCCAATATTTTGAAACTCATGTGGCCGATAACTGATATCAATACCGATACTGATATTAAAGCTGAAAAATAAATTGTGTAGTATTCATTCCTTGTGCAAAATGAGAAAAATACCTCAACTTGTGTCATTCATAACAGGTCAAACTTAGTGACAGTTGTTCAAACAAAACTAATAGGATATGTGCGTTATATTCTAGAACCACCAGGATTTTCTTCTCCCTGAGATAATAAAAACAATCCCCAAAAACAGGGGATATTTGGTTATTTACACAAATGATTGTGTATAAACTCTATTTACACAGAAATCCTAAAAGAAACTGTCTTTAAAAGTTTTAAAGTCTGTAAAATAAAAGTTTTTGAAGAAGAAGATGTTTTTGTTTTTTATTAGACTTTAGAAAAAGCAGCCGGATCAGTTAAATATCGTTTCGTAGGATGTGTGATATCTGATACTCAGTTTTAAGGCCGATATAGGCCGATACCAATAGGGGGCCGATTATATCGTGCATCCCTATTTTAAAAACTTAAAGTGGGCCAATTTAGTCCCAAGAAGTATATTTGTTAGTACATTGCTAGTACATTGGTATCAATGTACTTAGTAAATGAAAGTACACTTGGGGGATATACTTCACTACTTGAGTATACTTAATGATATGTACTTAAGGAATTCTTTTTGGTAGTGACCTTATCCTGAGAAATTTGATGACCTTTTGTCCCATTTATGTCACACTTTTCTTATCATACATTTTAGATATAAATTATCTGTAAAAACTTAAAATAATCTGTTGGTATAAATCTTGTGTTAATCTCTACCTTTAGTAGTTTAAGTGTTCTTTGAAAATATTTATATTAAAACTCAGGGAGTATAGCCTACTTGCACTTTATTTTTTATATACTATATTTTAGGGATGCACGATATAATTGGCCCCCTATCGGTATTGGCCTATATCGGCCATAAAACTGAGTATTGACAGGCAGTGTGTTTGGGATCATTGTCATGCTGAAAGACCCAGCCACGTTTCATCTTCAATGCCCTGCTGATGGAAGGAGGTTTTCACTCAAAATCTCACCACACATCGCCCCATTCATTCTTTCCTTTACATGGATCAGTCGTCCTGGTCCCCTTGCAGAAGAACAGCCCCAAAGCATGATGTTTCCACCCCCATGCTTCATAGTAGGTATGGTGTTCTTTGATGCAATTCAGCATTCTTTCTCCTCCAAACATGAGAAGTTGCGTTTCTACCAAAAAGTTCTATTTTGGTTTCATCTGACCATATTACATTCTCCCAGTCCTCTTCTGGATCATCCAAATGCTCTCTAGCAAACTTCAGACGGGCCTGGATGTGTACTGGCTTAAGCAGGGGGGGCACGTCTGGCACTGAAAGATTTGAGTCCCTGGCGGCGTCGTGTGTTACTGAGAGTAGCCTTTGTTACTTTGGTCCCAGCTCTCTGCAGCTCATCCACTAGGCCCCCCGTGTGGTTCTGGGATTTTTGCTCACCGTTCTTGTGATCATTTTGACCCCACGGGGTGAGATCTTGCGTGGAGCCCCAGATCGAGGGAGATTCTCAGTGGTCTTGTAAGTTTTCCATTTTCTAATAATTGCTCCCACAGTTGATTTCTTCACACCAAGCTGCTTACCTATTGCAGATTCAGTCTTCCCAGCCTGGTGCAGGTCTACAATTTTGTTTCCGGTGTCCTTTGACAGCTCTTGGGTCTTGGCCATGGTGGAGTTTGGAGTGTGACTGTTTGAGGTTGTGGACAGGTGTCTTTTATACTGATAATGAGTTCAAACAGGTGCAATTAATACAGGTAATGAGTGGAGGACAGAGGAGCCTCTTAAAAGAAGAAGTTACAGCTCTGTGAGAGCCAGAAATCTTGCTTGTTTGTAGGTGACCAAATACTTATTTTCCACCATAATCTTCACAAAAATTCTTTAAAAATCAGACAATGTGATTTTCTGGATTTTTTTTTCTCATTCTGTCTCTCACAGTTGAGGTTTACCTATGGTGACAATTACATCCCTCTCTCATCTTTGTAAGTGGGAGAACTTGTACAATTGGTGGCTGACTAAATACTTTTTTGCCCCACTGTATATTGACATTTAAGAACGCAGATCGGTCTATTTTACTAATGAAATCGTGCGATTTTTCATCATTCTGTTACAACTTCTCGCGAGAATTCACGAAAATTTTAAGATTTTTTCATCTCATGATTTCATATTGACATTTAAAAACGCGGTGTCTATCTATTTTGCTAACAAAATTTTAGGATATTTCATCGTTCTGTTGCGACATCTCGTGAGAATTCATAAAATATCGTAAGATTTTGTAACAGAACAATGAAATCTTGCAAGATTTTGTAAATAAAATAGATCAATACCGCATTTTTAAATATCGATTTGATATCGGCATATGAAAATATCGCGTTTTCAGTATATCAATATTTTTCCCACCCCTATTTTCAAAGTGTTGGAAACGGATAACAAAACTGCTATGTGAAATGACTGCTTATTTTTTTCAGCTTTAATATTGTTATCGATATCGGTCATCGGCCACATGAGTTTTAAAATATCAGCATATTGGATATCGGCCAAAATTCCAATATTCGTACATCCCTACTATATTTAATATACTTAAGAATAGTATAGTGAAGTATACTTGGCTTATACTCAAAAGTATAAAGATAAGCATAAGCGTAGCCTTGGCACTTGTCAAGTTTTGGATTTGAAACTAAGGGAATTTTCCAGCACCTGCCGCGAGCCGCAAAAGTTCCCTACATGTTGAGACAGGTGTAAAATAAATTCATAATAACCATTTACTAACTACAAATCCAACCAGATTCTGATCATTGTTGACATTAAGATGCTGTGAACGTTAACAGCCTAAATAAAAACACAAGAGGGAAAATAAAGCCACATTTATTTATTTTAGATTTTCATTTTATTGAAGTATGTACCGTTTGTAAGTTAAATATTTATATTTCTTCAAATTTTTCATGTTCACTCATGGCTCTCTGGCATTAATGACTGTTTTTCTTAACCACACAGTTCAATGATGATGATGATGAGGAGGATGAAGGTAACACACAGTCTCAAGACTCTTTCGATGAAACCAATGAAGACCTGGAGAGCGAGGAGCCCAACGGCAGCATCACACCAGGTAGCGGCTTGTGTTGCACGGTGGATGTTGAAGCTGTTTCACACATATTATCTAACTCTCCTCCGCTTTAACTCGGGGGGGGGGGGGGGGGGGAAGGACACGGAGCGCTGGAAAAGGTTTGACCCCAGAAATTATATTTAGGACAAGGATGATATTTAGGACAAGGACACAACCTGGTCCAGTAGCTGCTGGACAGAAACAGGGGGACAAAAAAACCCTCTTTGGCAAAATGATATAATTTCACATATTCAAGTATTACAATGGCACTAACAGTCATGCAACTATGAAACTTGGCAGAGAGATTTTGCTGCAAGTCTGTTTTAAGTTATCACCCCAAACATCCCCAAAAAGACCCCCCCCCCCCCCCCCCCCCCCCAAAAGGTCATGTGCGCCTGACAATTTCTCATAAAAACTGATGTTTTTCAGCACTTTATTGAGAATGTCTAACATGTATATAGTAGGGCTGCTCAATTGTGGAAAAAGTCATTATCACAATTATTTTGGTCAATATTGAAATCACAATTATTCAAACAATTATTTGTAGTCACAATGCATTTATTTAGCATTTCTCTCTTTGTAAAAAAAAAACACTTTATTGAAAATTTAAGCAAGATGATTAAATTGAAAAAGACAAGGCTATAAATATGCACCTTATAGCTGTTTTGCAATGTATAAAACATTAAATGAATCCACTTTAAACATTTAATAATGCATAGGAAACATAAATATGTATCCAGCTGTTCTGCAATTTCTCTATATTTTAACAATAACATAAATATCCTTATTGATACAAAAAAATAACCCAGAATAAACTTTAAGTTTTAGTGCAATATTACAACAATCCTAATTTGATATTTTTGTCAATAACAGCAAACAAATTACAGGATGAGAAGCCACTGAAATGAACTTTAACGTCAGAATAACTTTCAGAAATTGTGTAAAGAAAAATGGTAAAGTAATTGTTTCAGCTCGATTATATGAGTTTGGAGATTGTTCACATGAAAATTGAAATCACAATCAAATTTTGATTAATAGCACAGCCCTAGTATATAGTATATAGAGAACTTCCTTAATTCATAAGCTTCCATTTGAGCCCCAGTTTCTTTCTACCAGCTACAGGAAAGAAACGGGGGGCTCCAAACGATGCAACACCTGTTGTAAAAAACTGCTAACAACTAAAATAAGCATAGTTGGGGCAAACAAATATTGTCCTTCTGTAAATGATAGTAATGTCAATTCTTCAGTATTGTATGAAGAAATAAAACAAGTATATTTATAATCATTATAATAGTATAATATTTAAAGTATATTTATCTATTTTGAACCACAACTTATTCAGAAAAACCACACGTACGCTGCTTGTTGACTTCAGAGACCAGAACTAGAACAGAGTGATCATGTCAGTGTAACATGGAGTTTTTTACAACAGGTGTTGCATTGTTTGGAGCCCCCCCCCCCCTCTCCTGTAGCTGGTAAAAAACTCATCTGGGGCTCAAATTGAAGCTTATGAATTATGAAAGTTTTCTATATACATGTAAGGCATGGACATTCTCCATAAAGTGCTGAAAAATATCACTTTTTATGAGAATTTGTCAGGGAAACATGACTGTTTTTGTCTTTTTGAGGATGTTGGGGTGATAAAGCAGACTTGCAGCAAGGCTCAGGATCTATTTTCTTGCCTCCCCTTATGTGTCAAGATCCCAAGGTTATAACAGTTTTGGATTTTTAATTAGTTTAAGTTTTTATTTAGTTTTGATTTTTGGTTTTCAGTTCAGGTTGTTTTTCAGCTCAGTTTTTTGAGCAGGTTTGCTAGTTTTTATTTGTTTCTATTTTTTGGAAAATGCTTCATTTTAGTTTTGTTTGTATTAGTTTTACTGTTAGTTTTATTTAATTTTTTTTATTATTTTCGTAAGTTATAGGTATTTGTCTGGTGTGACATTCAAAATCATCAGAAAGTCACATGGTGTAAAGCCAGTAGAGTGAAGTAAACTAATTAAATTTCATATGAACACAAATTTGTATTAAACAAATGAAAAAGACTAAGGATATTTTTGCAATAATTTTAGTTAGTTTTGTAGACACAATACAGTTTGAGTTATCGTGTTTTTAAAAAACTGTCATTTTTATTTTTATTTCAGGTAACGAAAATGTTTTTTTCAATTTTATTTTTTGTTTTTTTGTTAGTTTCAGGTAACTGTAATAACCTTGCAAGATACTCTGCCAAATTCCATAGCTGTATGACTTTATGCTGTTGTAGTTAGGGATGCATGAAATAATCGGCTCCCTATCGGTATCGGCCTATATCGGCCTTAAAACTGAGTATCGGACATCAGCGACCCCACCGATATTTAACCGATATTTAACTGATCAGCCCGCTGTTTCTAAAGTCTGAAAAAAACTTGGTGGTTCTAGGATACAACGCATATATCCCATTACTTTTGTTTGAACAGATGTCATTAAGTTTGACTTGTTATAAGGGAGGGGAAAAAATATCAATACACTGAAATATTGCGATATTTTTATATGCTGATGTCATATAGATGTTTAAAAACAGTTAGTTATTGACCATGAGTTTTAAAATATCGCAATATTGGATATCGGCCTAAAGTCCAATATCCTGCATCCCTAGTTGTAGTATCTAAATATTTGGATTTTCATAATTTTGCCATTAAAATGTCCCCTAAAGGGGTTTTTGTCCCCCGTAGCTGTCCAGCAGCTGCTGGACCGGGTTGTCCACCAGTTTGTGTCATTGAAGGTCCTAGAGATCATTTCTGCTGTCAAACCTTTTCCAACGCTCCGTGTCCATTTTCTGCTTGGCCCTCGGGTATTTAGAGACGTTAACTCTGGATTCAAGTATCACGAAAGACAGTTTATAGATCAGTGCATCTTTCACTCATGCATCTTCTCCTCTGCAGAGGATGACATCGTGGGGTACAGTCCACCGATGAGATTCAGTAAAACCTGCGTGAAAAATGTCTTCACGGTGGTGCTCATCTTCATCTACCTGCTGCTGACTGCGGTGGCCATCTTCCTGGCCTATCAGACCATCAATGACTTCCTGGAGAAACTCCGTCATCCTGTCATGTCCGTCACCTACAAAGAAATGGACTCGTTTTCTCCCCCTGGTCGGTATAAACGAGGACGTTTTTACGCTTGATGCTGATAAATGTCCTGGCTGGAATTAAGATCTGACTGCTTCGTCCACCTTCAGAGTCAAATCAAACTTTATTTATAAAGCTCTTTTCATGCCAATAGCAACACAATAATAAAAATAGTCGACGTGCAGTCAGTAGTCATTTTCTGTACTGCTTATCCAGTTCAGGGTTGCTGGAGCCTATCCCAGAATTTTACTAATGAATTCTCGCAATGTTTCATCGTTCTGTTACAAAATCTCGCAAGAATTCACAAAAAATTCCCAATACTCTACCCCGCGGTGAGTGCAGCGAAAACCGCATTATATCTTTTATACCTCTCCATACAAACACTCTGCTCTTTTGTTTTATAAAGGGAATATTTTGTACTAAAAGGATCAAAAGCTGCCAAAAATATTCCTCTTATGTGCGTGCACTGTTTAAACCATCATCATAGTATCTTGTTTCACCTCTCAGGTGTTTTAATGCAATATAGTGTTATAGTGAAGTGTTAACTTCAAGCGAGTGCTGTGTATTTCATCACACATAGCCTGTGGAAATATTTTAAGCCCTATTCTGACACGATTAGTATTACCAAGGGACCACATGTAATACATAAATTACCCCCTTATGTCTGTTTTTTCTGTTGCACATTCACACAGGATAGCTGAAGTCTGAGATTAAACTAAAATTTGCTGACATCCAGCAGATGTGATGTCAACGTGCTGCGTATTGCGTAACATCTGCTAACACAAACTATGTTTCCATCAGCAGTGCATGATTATTCAGAGACAAATGTGTTGAAATAACTCGTGGGCAGTCGTTACCAGTGCTTTAAGAACTCGCATCATGTCCGCATGTTGTCCAAAATAAACGTTTCTTGTCGCGGGAAAATGCCATTTACAGATTCTTCATACAGGCCTGTATATGACTGGTGAAACTTCCCCCGATTCCAGAGTTAATGCTTTATAAATGATCATAAACATAATAATTTGGAGGGAAAACCTATTTTCAGCCTCCAATTTTTTCACCAAAAAGAAAATGGAAACAAATATACCACCAGCTCACGTGTCATTTCTGTCCAAATCACAGAGATGTCTATTTGCATCGGACTAGTATCAGAGAACCTTGGAGTTTAGCAAGTTATAGTAGGTGATTTGCAGGGGAATTATTACATCACATCACAGACATGGCTGATTTACACGGGATTAAAATCACAGACAATCTCTGTAATTATTACAAATTACATGTGGTCCCAACATAATACTGATCCCGTCAGAAAAGGGCTTAATACAGGAAAAGTTGCTATTTTTCATCCTAGGCTTGATCAAAGCAGTTGCCAAAACATCAACGCTCCAGATCTGTCATCAATCTTTTCCAGAATGTAACAACCCGACTGAAAATGGAGCATCAGATTTCAGACGAATCAGCCACTACTGCTTCTGGTCACATGTAAAGCTGGTTTACTAAGATCTAATCACAGGGAAACGTGTGGGGAAGTTTGGTAAAGCAGGCATGAGGAGACATGTTGGCACCAACTGTGAACGGAGCTGACAGCACAGTAGTGGTGTTTTAGACCATGAACAGGACCACAGATCCAAAACACTCTCTGATGTCCGCCTTATCATAAAATGTTAACATTTTAATCTTTTTCCTTGACAGTAACGCAGTCGGTCGTTTTTATCAGAAGAATGCCTGAAAGATTGTTGTTGACCTTTAGCTCGTTTGTTGTGGTTTGGAGCCCTTATGGTGGGTGTATAAGGAAAAACTAGCACTCTCTAAAAGGAGTTTACAAATGAATGATATTTATTATGGTTACACCTTCGTTCTGGTATTGTGGGGTTGGGCTGGAATATTTAAATGTGAAACATCAGATTCTTTGGTCATGATAGAAGTGAAAGGTTTATCCGAAATGCTCTCTTAATGATTGATGGTTTTAGCCTCTCTGAAGTGTGGAGATTGTCACTAAAATATCTTAGAAATTGGGTGTTGTGTCCGAGCTGCATCATTTCACAAAGCCCTGGTTCTGAGATTGAATATGAATATAAATGCAAATAGCAGGGATTTATACATCTTATTGTCCTTTCTAAGTTGGGATCCTCTGGTTGGCAGCTGCATCCTTACCGGTTATGTAATTAAATATTTCTATTTATCTTCACAGAAATGTCAGTCAGTCATTTTGGTTGCTAGTTTATTGGCGGTTTGCTTTTACTTTATTTTCATCTACTCTACCAGCTCATCTGTGGATTATTTTTGGGGAAATTCTAATCTGAAAAACATCCCAGAATGAACTCAGGTCCAGGTCCAAATATATAAAGTCCAGAGCAACGGTTGGCTTCACAGATGAGACACAACTGGGAGAATTATGAAAAACATTAATCATTGAAGAGGTAACAGCAGCCATGTTGAGCACCACACTGCTGCTTTCATTTCAGTCATGTTTGCCTTCCAAAAATGATTACATTATTATTTAACAAGCTCTGATCAGGATGTGACATCCTGTGAAATGTCTGAGTAACTTTACAGAGTTAATCTAAAGTGGTTTGAACCAAAGTTATGATTGTTTAGGATTTCTAATTAGTTTCAGTTTTTATTTAGTTTTGACTTTTTGTTTTTCAATTCAGTTAGTTTTATTTAGGTTTTTGAGCAGGTTTGCCAGTTTTTGTCAGTTTTTATCTTTTTGAAAAATGCTTTAAGTTAGTTTTTGTTAGTTTCAGTGTTAGTTTTAGTTTTTTTTTTTCAATTATAGATATTAGGGCTGGGCGATTATGGACCAAATATGTCACGATATATTTATTTTCGATGATGATATACGATATATACCGGTATTTTTACCCTAATTTGTCTGAAAGTTTAATTTCATATCAAACACCTGATTTTTAGTATTGAAACATGTTGAGCGTAAAGGTATCGCTCCACTGCAGTGATGGAACTGACAAAACACTGGTTAGAAATGTTTGTTAAATCAAAATAATTAAAGATAGTTGGCTGCTTTTTTATGATTTCTTTGTATAAGTCTTGTAAAGGATTGTTGACACACTAAACTATTGGGATATTTTCATATGCTGATACCATATCTATATTCAAAAACGCAGTATTGATCTATTTTACTAATGAAATCTTGCGAGATATCATCATCTTGTTCTGAAATCTCATGAGATTTCACAAAATATTGCGAGATTTCATCGTCCTGTTATGAAATCTTGCGGTATTTCGTGAAACCTCTTGAGATCTAGTCACAAAACGATGATATCTCGCGAGATGTCACTAGTAAAATACATCGATACCACGTTTTTAAATGTAGAAAGTCACTCAAAGTAAAACCGGTACAGCAAAGTCAATAGATTAACCCTTTCAAACCTGTGCCATTTTTTAAACACATCTGCTTAAAAATTGTTCACCCAATAATGAAATGAGTATATACTGTATCTACAACCTTAAGGGTGGTTTTAATACTTTAGGAAAGAGAGATTTGTGTTATATGTGTAAATACAGTATCAGTAAATGTATTACTGGTGAAAAATAAATGTAGAGGGCACATAGCAGAAATGAAAAAAGTTTCAGGGTTGCCAAAAAAACAAACACTTAAAGGCTGAATATGAAAATCCTTTTGATGCAGCTGCATGCTCTAAACATTATGTCTGCAAAGTCAAACCCTGATAAAGTGGAGCAGGATTAAATTTTAGCATTAAATGCTGAATTAAAGAGATTTTATTGCAGATAGTTTCCAAGGTTTCCAAAATTACCATTTTTGTATGATTTGTTCTCAAGACAGGTTTTGAATGGTTAAATAGAAATAGATTTCATATTAACCCAAAAGACTTATGTATTAAATAAATTCACAAAGACTAAAACTAAGGATGTTTTTTGCAATAATTTTAGTTTTAGTTAGTTTTGTAAAGACACAATACAGTTTCATTTAGTTATCGTTTTTAAAAATTGTCATTTTTGTTTTTTATTTCAGGTAACGAAAATGTTTTTTCAATTTAAATTTTTGTTTATTCATTAGTTTTAGTTAACTATAATTACCTTGCTTTGGACTCAAAGAGTGTGTAACTTCTGTCTTCTATCAGGTATCGCTCTGTATCCTGGCAACGCTCAGCTGCTGAGCTGTAGGCATCATTTCCACGACTACATCCCGCCTCTAGTGGACCCTGGAAAGCCTCAGGAAGGGGACTGTGAGGTTATGTACGTAACATACTTTGGCCCGTTCACAAACCAGACAGAGGTAAGATCTAAGTGGTGGATTCACTGACCGTACTCTAACCTGCAGGTTCAGGCTTACAAAAAGCTTCCTATAACGAGCTGCCGACATGTGAAACACGCTCAGAGATGTCATGATCACAGATTTTCTTGGTACGATTGTTGCCAAAGAAATAATCACGATTTTACAATTATTATATCTTAATTCCGAAACACAATAAATGTGTAAATCACATGACCGTCCTCACTGGTCTTTGAATTAATTAGATTTGTCAAAACTGATGCATTAATGAAAACAGATTGAATTAACTCAATTTCTTTTGTTTGTTATTACACATTAATGCATAAACAACAAGGTTATCATCATGCGGTATTCACAATCTGAATTTGGTATTATCTTGGTCAGAGAAACAGAGTCCAGGCACATACAGTCGTCCCCCAAATTATTTATGCGCTCCAATTAAAGAAGGAAAAAAAAATAATCTGTCAGGGAAATAAGATGAAATTGACAAAAGTAAAAATAAATAAAAAATTCTATGAAAATGATGACATTGATTCTGAATTGTGGTTCAACAAAAATACAAGAACAAATAAACCAAAAATAAAACAAGTAAACAAGCATGATGGGGCTCTGAAGCTAAAATATTGTTGAGCAACACTTTCAGACAATCAGGTGTTTTCTGTAACGTCCAATCAGACGTCTGCACTTGTTCACAGGTATGTTGGTCCACTGTTCATGGGAAAGGTGCTCTAATATGTCTGGGACAGTTTTATATGTTTTTTTTTTTTATTTATTTTTTTTTTCCAACCACAATTCAAAAGCAAAAATTTATTTCACTAAATTATAATTTTGTAAATTTTTATTTATTATTAGTTTATTTAGTTTCTTGTTATTTGAATTAGTATCATCAATTTAGCCTCTTTCATTGTAGGGTACAAATAATTTTGAGGACGACTGTAGGTACCTTATCACAGTGGTGAACAAAATCCACTAAACCCACTTTATCCTCTGTATTTATGACCCATTCCATGTATCAAATAACTTTGTTTTCATTCTGATCTGCCGTCGTTGTTCAGACATGATCTTTGATGTGAAGTGATGATATAGAGGAATCCTCACGATTAAATAATCGTGGGGTTTAGTACCACGATTAATCTTGACAGTAAATAATGGCAACATCCCTAGACCCCTCTTACTTATTTTTATTCTTTTTCATCGTAGAAACGAGCTCTGGTGGTCCGTGGCCCGTCCGACGTCAGAAGCAAAGAGCTGATCTTCATGCAGTTCAGCCAGAATGAAACACAGGAGGACTTCAGTGCCATCACTTACATGCTTTTTGCTAAGTTTAGTGACTTGATTGACAGGTGGGTGCAAACATCAAGTATTGATCCTGTCATGTTTGTCTGCTGTGGTAGCTGCTGTGGGTAGCAGAGGATTTACAGACGCCATTCTGGTGTGTTTTTCTCTTCCCTCTGTGTTGGAGACAAGGTTATTATGGGTAACTAAAACTAACGAAAAACGAAAACTGAAATTGAAAAAACATTTTTTGTTAACTAAAAAAAATAACTAAAACTGTATTATGTCTTTACAAAACTAACTAAAATTATTGCAAAACATCCTTAGTTTTAGTCTTTTTAATTTGTTTAATACATAAGCCTTTTGTGTTAGTATGAAATCTATTTCTATTTAATCTTTTTACTTTGCTCTACCGGTTTTCAGGGTTCCCACAGGGTCTTAAAAAGTCTTAAATTTACAAATCTGCATGTAATACCTTAAAAAGTCCTTAAATTTGACAGTTGTGGTCTTACATTTCATATGGTAGGTCTTCCAAAACCCCCCCCCCCCCCCCCCCCCCCCCCCCCCCCCCCCCCCCCCCCCCCCCCCCCCCCCCCCCCCCCCCCCCCCCCCCCCCCCCCCCCCCCCCCCCCCCCCCCCCCCCCCCCCCCCCCCCCCCCCCCCCCCCCCCCCCCCCCCCCCCCCCCCCCCCCCCCCCCCCCCCCCCCCCCCCCCCCCCCCCCCCCCCCCCCCCCCCCCCCCCCAAATTATCTTATGTTCCTAACACTGAAACTAATATAAATTAAACTAAAACTAAGCATTTTCCAAAAAATAAAAACTAGCAAAAACCTGCTCAAAAAACTAATGAAAACTAACTGAATTGAAAAACAAAAAGTCAAAACTACACAAAAACTTAAACTAATTAAAAATCCAAAACTATTTTAACCTTGGTTGGAGATGTTTTTCACGTTCTGTTAGCTGAAATGATAAATAGCAACAGTTTTAATCACAGACAGCCATGAGCCGGATGTTTGTTTACTCTCGTCAGGAAGAAGCAGAGATAATGTTATTACTGCTTGATAACATGAGGAAGCATTCAAGTCAGCTAATTGATTTAAAAGTTATTTAATGAAGCCATCATGTGGCTGACACCTTATCTGAAGTTTCTTTGTGATCGCTGCTTCTTGTCTTTAGAAAGGAGGAGATTAAAAGCAGCTTGACCCAGTCTGAGCGCAGCATGCCTGACCTGTGTTCTCTGGCCCTCTAGTGTAAACAGATCTGAGTTTATGAGGGATTGTGAGAGAAACTACTCCATGTGGACCTTCTCTGGTGGATTCAGAACCTGGGTCAAAATGTCTTTGGTGATGACGTCGGGGAAAAGTAATGAAGCTGTTGAGTTTCGGCAAGAGGTATTCATCAGTTCTCCACATGATTACACAGAGATGTTTATTTCAGAAGCTTTGTACTTTTTCTTCATCCTTAAAGGTACAGTATGTAAGAATTATTGACATCTAGTGGTAAAGATGGGTATTTGAAATAAAAGATGTTTTCTTTTAAATTACTTCATATTCCAACCACTTTTGTGACTGTATGGTGGCCGTTAGTGGCCAAAATTCTCCCAGACATAAAGATGTTTTCATCTGTGTGTAGCTATTACTGTACTATGAGCAACTACTTTTAATGTCTTTAAAGCATTACTGATCCTAAACAGTCTCTAACTCCCATCAAACAAAGCTGGTACAGCAGTTTTAAAGTTCAGAGGTTTTTACTTTACATACATTGTTTTGTCTGTTCAGGGACACAGTAAAAAGTGGCCGAACAAATATGGCAGCCTTTATATGTGCACGCCCCAGCAAGTAGATATAAATGACTCATTCTAAGAAAATAAACACAACAGCTATTCTAGTGAAACGATTACACATTAATAGAGAAACAGTTTTGAATTATATGTCACATTTTTCTGCCATTGACTTTTGACTTTTTTTTACATATTGTACCTTTAATGTTTGATTTTCCAGTCTGCTGTGGTGAAATTCAACGATAAGAGGCCTGAACCAGAACAAACCAACCAGCTCTTCTTTGCTGTGTTTGAATGGCGGGATCCGTTCATACAGGAAATTAGACTGGTAAGCTCTCCCAGACTTCTTTTCCTCATTAAAACCAGTTTTTATATCTGTATGGGTAATTAACCACAACTTTGCTTATTTTCAAACAGATAGTGACTGCAAATCCCTGGAGCTCCATTGCCATCCTCTGTGGTGTTTTCATGGCTCTCTTCAAAGCTGCTAATTTCGCCAAACTTACTATAACATGGATTATTAAGATGCGGAAGAGGCATCTAAAGAATAAAGCAAGAGAACTGAACCAAGTAAATTAAAATACAAGTGTTTAAAAAAGAAAGATAAAAGCACACATGACACAACCCAACAGAACAATGATCCAAACTGACTGATCATAGTTTTGTTTATACACTAATATATTTTTTTAAGGTCACAACTTGCACTATTTTTTTTATTAAAAGTGAGAATGATTGATGTATATGTTAAAATGTAAAACTTAATAGATGGTTTTGCCTCCATTCTCACAAAGTGGTCCTCAGAAATGAAGTTTTAACTCTGTTAGCATGTCCATAAGATTTGTTTTTAATGTTACAAGACATACAGTCGTCCTCAAAATTATTCACAACAGTAATTCAAATAATAAGAAACTATTAATAAATAAAAATTTACAAAAATATAATTTGGAGAAATGAATTTTTGGTTTTAAATTGTTGTTGAAAATAATAATTTAAAAAAGTAATCAAACGAAACTGACGCAGACACATTAGAGCATCTTTCCCATGAACAGTGGACCAACATACCTGTCAGCAGGTGCAGACGTCTGATTGGACGTGACAGAAAACACCTGATTGCAGTGATTGTCTCAAAGTGTTTTGCTCAACAAAATTTTAGCTTCGGAGCCCCATCATGCTTGTTTATTTGTTTTATTTTTTGTGTTTTTAATATTTCTTTCAATCCACAATTCAAAATCAATGTCATGATTTTCATAGAATTTTTATTTATTATTACTTTTGTCAATTTCAGCTTATTTCACTGGCAGCTGATTTTTTCCTTCTTTAATTTGAGGGTATGAATAATTTTGTTGACGACTGTTTAATGAGTAAAATGAGCCATCAATGCTGTGGCTGCTATGAATGAGCAGCGTACCGCCTCCAATCTCAGATCATAGTCTTGCTGGAAAAGACGGGAGTAGCCAGTCCTGACTAGTCGTATGTCGGGTCTTTACAACTCATGTGAATGTGTTGCAAGAAACTGATGATGCAATGAGAAGCTAGAGCAACTCATGATAAGTTAGCTGGCTGATCCGACCAGCATTCCTGCGTCTGCATCAGTCTGAATGGTAATATAATCACTTCACTGCTTCCGACAGTATCTGACAGGCAATCGACTTGCGTGAACAAGTAGCCACCAGCCTTGTTTGTCGACTCAGAAAAGAAACAAGTGGTGAATCATTTTGTCAGGTTAGATATGTGAAAATTAGTTTCTATTCCCACTGTGCACATTAGATCATTTAAACTGGGAAACATGACCTCAAGAGAGCAGTAGTGGATGTTTTTTTTTTTACTTTCTGTTCCCCTTTCACATCCTGCCTGATGTCTCATCTGCGGGTGACCGGAAATGTGGGCAGGGCAAACGAGGATATTACTGGATCTGTTTTATTCCCTTGGCATTTGTAGTTTTGAGGAACATGGGTGAGTTTTAGGAACATTAACAGCTGGAGTGGGACTTAAAATGCAAATTGCAACTCTATAGTTGCAGGAAAATTTCCTCCTAAAATTCCTTCTAGTGTGTTGTACATACACAAAAGTGTTGCTGAATTATGAATCGCTTTAAAAGCTTATTCTTGCAATATGTTTCAGGTGTCATACACAGAAAATGTGAAGTTTATCTAAATTCTGCCAGATTTACATCTGGTTTTGAAGGCGACATATCTTTTTTAGAGAGTTTTTTTAAACGTACACTTTTTTAAAGAAAAGAGATTTAACAAGATATCACCAGCCTACTAAAAGGGATTATCATGTTTTATAATTCTGCTTTATGTTTGTTGTTTCAATCTATTCTGTCTGTACTTCTGTTTTCCTGATTTAACATATTGTCTTATTGAAAGTAACTATCAATGTAGCTGTTGTTACGACTAACTTAAATTGCGATTTTACCGTTTATCTGTGTCAGGGTTATGATTTCAGAAATACTGGACAATAAAGATAGTTTTATACCTAATTTCTCTCTCTTTTTTTAAGAAAAAAGGTTATAAGGGTATATGATGTTATGGAGTAAGTTTTTGTCTATTGCTATTCCTTTTTTTTTTTGCTTTGAAGATTTTATTTACGCTAATGTACACAATCCATAGATAAATATAGTGAGTGAAATGGTAACTGTGAAACCAAATTTTACTACACGGATAATGCTCTTGAATGCATCCAGGGGCAGTTGTTCGATTTGGGGACGAGAGGTTTGCGAAACTGCAAGATTTGGTATCGATCAGATATCAAGTACCGTCAACATCGACGGGGTTTCACTTTATGCATCTGAGGAATTAATGCATTCATTTTAAAAAAAACACGTGAATGTCACAGTTATTACACCATAAAAATACAATTTTGGCTTAATGTCGGAGGAGATGCTGATTTGTGGCATACAGGTGCCTTTACAGCTGTGAACCGAATCCATCAAAACACTTTATTTTTAATATGTGGAGGATAAATAAAAGATTCTGATAGTTTTTAAGCCTTATAAATGTCGATGTTAACACTGACATCGGCGTTGGTATCGACATGATGGAAACTTGTATCGACGAGACTAGGGGGAGGATGTTAATTCAACAGTGGATCAGTAAACACAGCCCTGCTCACGTTTGGATGTTTCAAAGGTAGCCAACAGTCATGTGTCAGTACATAACTGTGTAAGAAAATATGTAGCTGCACAACTGTCCGTATAGTTTAATTAGTAAATTACTGATAAAATAGTAAGTTAGGTGCGTTTGTTATTTAACTGTTACTGAATAGCATGCTTCTGCTAGCTTGCTAACTTTCTGACTGCTGCTTTTCCATAGGTTAACAAACATTTTAGGTTCATGATATTTCTGTTAGAGGTGATGGTTTGTTTAGATAGTTTTCATGGCAGTCGGTTTGTCTGCTCGTTTATATTTCTTTAAAAAAAAAACTAATACAGATTTTTGTCAGTACTCGTAACAGCTAACGTGTAGCTATGCTAACAACAAGCACGGGTCCAAACGTAGCTATGCTAACAACAAGCACAGGTTCAACCCTCTGCATGCGACCCAAAGTAACATGCCATATATTTTAAGGTAATAGTTGCTTTAAATGCATATCAGCTTTTCTTGGTGAGTTATATTACGAGGATAACGTTATGGATGCGACGCGTTGTGATAATGGTGCACCAGGTTGGTATCTGTTAGCTAGCCAACAGCTCTGGGCAGACGTCCCTTGGCCTGATGACTGATCCTAACAACAAATACGAATCATAACGTGAAGTATTTGTTACAGACGAGTTATGGATATCAAAGATAGCTTTTGTTTTTTCTAAACTATAGCAAATTTCTGCTGCTAAAAGCACTATCGTTTTAGCATCTCATGAATGGCATCTCCTCGCTCTCTGTTCTCATTTGTTTACGTCTTCCTCAGACCATCATCACTGGTGAGAGCAGCGTTTCTTTATCCAGGTCTGCCACTTTCCAGTGTGTTCCCCTCCAACACACCTGATTCAGATTAATGAACTTCATCATAAAGTTTTTTGCAAGTCTTAAATGAATGAGCCATTCATTTCATTCAGGTGTGTTAAAGTAGGGTCACCTCAAAAACATGCAAGGTAGAGGGTCCCAAAGACCTGCGTTGAGATACACTGGATTAGAGGGTGTCTGGCTCTGTCCTGCCTGTTTCCCATTACTAATGACAGTGGATCGTGGATTTTATTAACAGGGGTTCACACATCCAGTCCTTAAGAGCTACTTTCCTGCAACCTTTTAGAGCATGCCTTCTCCAGCACACCTGAATCAAATGAATGGCTCGTTCCCAGGCTTCTGCAGAGCTGAATGACATGCATGAGGTAATTTCATTCAGGTGTGTTGGTGAATGGACACTCTGAAAAACCCCTCATACCCTCTCAATTGTTAGATTTTATGTATAGTACCAGTAAAACAGGATATTGATTGTGATAAATAATAATGATGATTTGGTCCCTACCAGATCCTAGAAGTATGTAAATACTAGGAAAGTCTTCCCGTGCATTTCATACGTGGCGTTAGTCAGGCTGGCATCCCAGGCTAAGAAAAACAGTCTCAGACTAAAAATGTATGACATGCTACACTGTCATCATTTATTGAATTAAAACCGTTCTTAAATGCAGATGCTGTACTTGGAGAAGCTAAATCTACTTCTGCAATAGCTATGGATAATTGTTTTCTCCAAGACATCGTCAGTGTTATTGTTGTGGCCGATTCTTCTGCACAAGGTTGTTTTTAGTTGCGTTAGGTGTTTGTTTATGAACAGCTTCCGCAGCATTTTAGTCAGTTTGAGGTTTTTGGACTTTGACCAGTCCCCTTTCCCATCCTTCCCAGCCATTTTGTAGTGAATTTTTTTATTTGCTTGAGATCAATGTCCTGTTTTATGACCCAGTTTCAGCCATGTTTTACATGTTTCCACACTTTAACACCTTGCTGCAGCGAATGGTTCATTAAAAGGCGTGCAAAGTACTGGATGAGGAGATCCATTAATCCAAATGATGTGTGTTTGAGTAGGAAAACATCTAAAAAAAAATGCAGACAGGTGGTACTTGAGGACTGAAATTGAGCAACATTGTTCAAGAGCATTTTGAAAGGCAGAAATGTTTAGAATTGATTTGATGACTTTGAGGTGCTTAAATCCTAATGGCCCTTCACCGCTATGTTTGATAGTTTGTATGACATTTTTGTGCTGACACGGTGTGTTTGGTTTTGAACAAACATGGCACAGTACATTACGACCAAACATCACACTCGTTTCATCTGTCAAGAGGACATTGTTCCAGCAGCTGCTGTGATTTGTTCAGATGCAACTTGAATCTGAACTTTGCTGTCTTGTGCTTTTTAGTGAGATAAAGCTTTTCCTGGGACCCTTGTAAACAAGTCATACCAGGTCAGTCTCTTTTTTTATTATTATTATTTTGTTAACTTAACCATTTTATCATTCATTTAACATTTTATTTTATATGTAATGGCCTGAAATTGAGATGAACTTGTTTGGATGAAAAATCTTTGGAAAAAATGGGAATAGGGGATGTTTTTCTCTTTCTCACGGTGTGAAGTTTGGGTGTGAAGACATTTGCTCACAACAGAAAAAGATCCCAATACTAGCAGAAAAAGAGACAAATGCTCTCAAACTATTTAACCAGATTTATTTTTCAGATAGAAAAGAGGAAATTTCACCCAAATATATTAAGAACCAAATATGCTCACAGTGGCCTTATTAAAGAAGTGTATCTTATTTTAATCTTTCTTTTGCATCTTTGCTGAGTCCTACCTCTCTAGAAAAGACCCATTAAAATACTGAAACTCAAGGACAACCAGGGGTCACCAACTCTGGTTCTCGAGGGCTACCATCCTGCAGGTTTTAGTGTTTTTCTGCTGCAACACACTTAATTTAAATGAAAAGGTTCTCCAACTGCTTGTTGTTAACTTCTGCACCAGCCAGTTAATGAGCCACTGATGTGAGTCAGGTGTGTTACAGCAGGGAAACCATAAAACCTGCAGCATGGTAGCCCTCGTGGACCAGAGTTGGTGACCCCTGTATCCTGATATTCACAAGCATTCCAGCTACTTCTGTGCCATATGAAAGGGTCTTCTGCAAAACTGGAGCATAATAAAAGACAAACTGAAGCCTAAGTTTAAATAAAAAAATGTAAAGTGATCAAACTTTTAACTTTGTCTCGCCAGTGAAACAAAGTTGTGACCTTAGTGGGATAAAACTGCACATTTTATGCATATTTAATAAGTACATTGTGCGTCATTTTGAATTTTCTTAATTAAATAATTAAAGTGAACATGTTTCATATTTGTATATCTGTATTCTGTCATTTTATTTTCTGTGAATATAGATTATAAAACCATTTGTGTGGGCAGTTTTCTCTTTCTGTTACTGTTGTGAGCATTTGTTTGGGAACATTTGTCTTGTGTAGGGCTGACACAAACGATTATTTTGATAACTGATTAGTCACCGATACGGATGTAACGATATGAAAATGTCATATCACGGTTATTGTGACCAAAATGATCATGGTTATCATTTTTATCACAGTATTATAGAAATACCCCCCAGCATTTAAAAAAATATCCAAAATGGGTCTAAATGTCTACTTAGTCCTTTTTAAAGGGGGGAAAATTTCAAGATAACTGTCCATGTGGGCACCTCCACCATGTTTTCATAAATTAAACATTGCAAACTGCGACTGCTGCTGCTTTTCCAGCCAATGAGCAGCATCACTGGAAGTTTTTCAAAGTGCAGTCATCAGTCACAGTTTAACAATAATAAAAATTTGAAACGGTATTACTAATCGTTGGTAATTTTATCACAGTTAACCATTTTACCGATAATCATTACATCCCTAGTCACAGATTATTTTGTCGATTAGTTGACTAATCGGATCATGCAATAAATGCAGCATATTTACAGAACCAGTCAAGTTTGGCAACTTTCTCAATGAATCTAATGGGAAAACGTGTCCAAACTTTTGACTGGTAGTGTGTGTTTATTTATGTCAATAAACTATTCAAGAAAAGCTGAACAGACAGAAAGTAGACAAGGCAGTGGAAGCTACAGCGGCAATCTTGAGAGGAAAAACAAAGCTTATAAACGATAAATTATTAGTCGATTGTGAAATTACTCACCGATTATTTTGATAGTCAACGATTAGTCGATAAATCGACTAATCGTTGCAGCCCTAGTCTTGGGAGCAATTGTCATCATGGAGTCAAAGTTTGACTCCAAAGAGTTCAGAAAATCTTTTCTAGATAGATGGCAGCATCTGTTGCTTCTCTGGGCTCACTGCTGGCATCTCACACCTGAAAGCCCCAGACCAGCTCTCTATACCAGGGGTGTCCAGCTCCGGTCCTCAAGGGCCTTAATCCTGCAGGTTTTTTAGGCCTCCCTGCTCCAACACACCTGACTCAAATTAATGAGTCATTGTGCAGAACTTCATAGATTCATTAGATTAATTTGTGTCAGGTGTGTTGGAGCAGGAGGGGAAAGAAAACCTGGAGGACAGCGGCCCTCGAGGACTGACTTTGGACAACCATGGCAGCTTTTGTAGAGGTTCTCACACTTGATGCATTTGATCAGCACTTAGCTGCTGTTTACCTTCCTAATTCCTCTGGAAGTAGCCAGAGTGTACTTCATTTTTCACACACTGCTTCAGCATTTCAGCTTAGTTTTTGTTTGTCAATAAACATAATGTGATATCTGAAAATTTAACATGTTGGGTCTTTCAACTTCAATAATATAGTAAATAGTAAAGTATAGTAAAGAAAGAGCAAATATAGAATTATATTAAAATTTTTGTGCATCCTGAAATAAACTGCACACAAGTCTTAAATGGTCAACTCTATCTTGTCAAGGTAATGTAAGGGTGGGGACTGACTTGTGGCTGGCGAGTTCTCACATTGTTTATCAGTGTTCAACAAGTCCAGACATAGACCTCGGTGCTGCCAAAGCTCTGCCCTCTGGCTGCAGAGTTGCTCCATCAGCAAGCTGGAATTAGACCAGTGTCCAGGTTGAACTTAGCCGCCATTTGGGCTGTGGTACTGAGGCATGTGTCGAATGTGTGGTTCAGGAAAAATGTGCCATGAGCATCCAGCCTAGGATTGGTTAGAAGAATCTCAGTAGTTGCTTAGAGCTCAACTTTCAACACAATTGATGCATGTTTTGCACCCATAACTGTTCACTGTTGTGAGCTACAACTGCAAAGTGAAACTACACAGTTTATAATCAAAGATGGTATGAAACTGTCCGTTTGCACTCTCGTTATATTGAGTCCTTTAAGTTTATTGGATTTTATTTTCGAACAGTGATGGGCTGACATCCACCTGCACTCAAAATGACGAAAGAAAGAACGTGCATCCTCTGCGAAACGGTCTACGTTTCCAAGCAGGTAATAATCTCATGTGAAAACTCTCTTATGCAGACCACTGTTCTTGTTTGTTTGCCTTCATCTGCATTGATGAAATGTGTGGATACCCCAACTACAGATTGGTTAACATGTTTTCTGTCTTGAAATGAGAAATTTATGCTTCAATTTTGCTTTGATTTCATCCTGCAGGAGATGGACGAGCACATGAGAAGCATGCTCCACCACCGTGAGCTGGAGAAGCTCAAAGGCCGGTGAGTTAGAACGTACCTGCTCATATCTTTCAATCAGGCAAATGGGGTGTAATATCAAATCATGCATAATCTACATTTAAAAGTGATGCAAGAAATGGTGATAACAGAGCTCATAGATACTTCACTTTTGAATGCATTTATCATTCATGTTTATTATTGGCAAATATTTGCAAAATAGTATTTAATATAAATAATATTCAGAAAACTCTTGGTACAAAGGGTTTGACTTCCTTTCATGAGTTCAGTCCAAATCTATTTAGGTCACGGTACATGTGCACACTTGCACGTGCCTGCAGTGATGGAGCAAGTTGATATATGGGCAGCTGTCTCAAGTGAGCCAAATATATTTAGACACAATCTGTCCGGAACAACAGGCATGACCGTTTGGAGGCAACTGGCGAGCTTGTGACTCCCATGAAGATTACTTAAAGTATGTAGCCTGTCGCTGAAAAGAATCTGAAGTGGAGCATTCAAAGCTCGGCTTGCTGCTAAGTTACAGGGACTTCATGCAGACATTTAGAAGTAAAGATGGTATCCTTTTGACCAGTATGGTCAGGAATATTTCTTGTAATCTGAATATAATTACTGTACAGTTAAGCTGAAATGTGGTTATTTCACCAAAAGCTTGGCACTTAAAACAGCCCATCCAGGCATAAAGGAATAGTACACTCACCGAATGATGGTCCTTCATTTTCTACTCACCCTCATGCTGAGAAAGACTCTGGAGCACTTTTTTAATATCTCAAATGCAGCTGGAGATCCGGGGGGGGGGGGGGTTGTCATTATCCGCCGATTTTCATATAATGGAGGTGATGGGCGCTGGAAACAAAAAGGTCCATAAAAGTCCACAAAAAATTGGCAGTATTCTTCCATACTACTCGTCCAATGTAATCCAAGTGTCCTGAGTGGGTAGCCTCTATAATTTACTCGAAACAACATCATTTAGTAGATTTTTATAGCCTAAACAGTAGAACATCGTACTTCCTCAATCACTTGCTTTCTTTCTTTCTTTCTCTTTCTTTCTTTCTTTTATTTCTTTCTTTCAAATCAACAGCCAACTCCTCGTGTTTGTCCGCAGCTCTGTCGCTCTTAGCACAATATAAACAGCAAATTTCTTCTTCTACGCTTGCATTATCGGCAGATAGGCGCTGAACGCTGCGACTTCCGTAGTGTCGTGAACTCGCATGGACGTGCGTCGGGGAAGTACGATGTTCTACTGTTTAGGCTATAAAAATCTACTAAATGATGTGGTTTCCAGTAAATTCTGGTCGCTACCCACTCAGGACACTTGGACTACATTGGATGAGCAGGATGGAGAGATATTGACAAGTTTTTGTGGACTTTTATGGACCTTTTTGTTTCGAGCGCCGGTGACCTCCATTATGTGAAAATCGGCGGATAACGAACCCCCCCCCCCCCGGATCTCCGGCTGCATTTGAGATATTCAAAAAGTGCTCCAGAGTCTTGCTCAGCATAAGGGTGAGTAGAAAATGAAGGACCATCATTCTGTGGGTGTACTATTCCTTTAAGTTGGCTTGAATTAAGTTGTTGGATTTAATTTTCCACCACTGCAGTTGAGGAATAATGTGTCAGAAACAAAGTCACCCTATCATATCGACGCTTGCCAACTGCACGAGAGGTCAGAAAAGGCGGCATACCATGACACAGATTTGAACAGAAACTGAGAAGGAGCCAACAAAGCCGCTGGCCTACCAGAGTCACAGGATGGCATACTTGGGAGAGGTTTTTGAAGGGGAGGCTATGAGCAGCTGCACTCAGCTCCAGTTTCACAGGCTATGCACAGGCTTGGTTGTCAGGATCCGCGGGCCTGTCCTGATAACACATGCTGTGCTGGGGGAGGGGGTTGGGTTCCGGCAGTTGAGCCCAGTGAGAGGTCAAATACAGACATTGCCTTGTGGTGGGTGTCAGAGCGCAGCGGACACCATCATGAAGGCGCACTAAGCTGAGGACCTCTCTCTCCTCCACCGTCCCAGCGCCGCGCTGCAGGGCTGGACTTATGCTGCCGGGGTCCAGCCGGGCTGCTCCTCCTGCTCTCACCCTGCCACATATGGCCTGCTGAAGAAAGGAAAAACAAGATCAGGATGATAAAGATTTGAACTTTTACTTTTAATCAAGAGAAAATTCTAAGTTAGCTACCTCCTGATCTGTGACGATAGAGAATTCGGACAAGTTTATTTTTTTATTTAAGGATTGTTGAGTACTCTCCTCTCCTTATTGATATTGTGAAGTTGCGTAAGTAGAGCCAGAGTGCGTTATTGCAGGCTCTGCAGGCAGAAAACCAAATCAAACCAGACTCGATCAGAACCATGCCTGAAGGAACAATTGAACGTCCTCTCTCGCCTTCCCTTCCCAGGGACTGTGGACATGAGTGCAGAGTTTGTAAGGTGAATGTGGTGAGCCTGACCGACTACGCCAGCCATATTTCCAGCTCCACACACAAACAGAATGTGGAGGCTGCTGAAAAAAAGAACGTCGGGAACAACCACGATGAGGATTACTTCGACCAGGCCTTGGTGGATCTGATAGAAAAGAGAAAAGAGCATATAAGGTGAGACATTTTTTCTATTTGATAGTTGATTTTATAAGTTATATGTCTATTATTCCCCCAAAATATTTTTAATTAATCTAACCAAAACAGTGGAAAGTCCTGTAGTACAGTAAATGTTCATTCATTCAGAAATTTTTCTGTCTTTTTTTTTTTTTTTATTGGATTAATTGTTAAAGTCTCCGTTTCTGTTGTAATTTTAAAAAAAAATCTCAAACATAGATTGCAGTGAGAGCGTATAACCTCTAATTACTGTGGACGTATGCCATGTATAGTCACATTTTGCTCAGCAGAGCTCACAGGCCTCTTTAGTCGCAGCTTCACATTGACCCGCTGCTGGAGTCGTATGTCAGGACTGCAGGCTAAAAAAAAAAGCATGACTGCACATGCAAAGTTCAGACACATTATATGCTCTCTGTATATAGTAAAACACACAAAAGGTCTGCTGATGCTTTGAAATAGAGGATAGATGCCTCCCTGTTTTACTTTATAATGTCAGAAAAATGTCTAAATGGAGCTGCTGGAGGTCTTGGTTATGTGTGTGGAGACCACCGTGTCACATGAGGCGGTACTTTCCCTCTGCTGGTTGTACGTTGGGTCACACACTGAAACAAACTTTAATACCTACAGTATAAACACGTAGTTTCCATGGAGATTCATATTAACCTGACTTAAGAGGAGCTGAAATAGTGATGTCTTGCCTGCATTTCTCATTGCAGGGAAGGAAAGCTTAATTAACGTGGTTTTTGAACCCATCACAAACTCTTTTTCAATGTTCAGTTAAGCAGAGCTACTGTTATTGCTTTTTTAGGATGTTTGACAAGATGGCAGTGTTTATCTTGTACATGCACAGGAAAGAAATCAACTAAATGATCTAAGTGTGTCTGTTAGAGGACCTTCTCTTTAAGTTAGTTATTCTTTTTTATTTATTTTTACTGGTAAGGCACAACTGATCTGGGAATGTGGCTTCCTTTGTTTCTGGCTTTCTCTTCATAATTTTTGAGTTACTCCCAGCAAGTCAAAAACCTTGATGCAAACTGTGCAGCATGCGGAAACTGTCAGGATTCAGTTCCATTTTAAGTTTCCACAGGGAAGGAGAAATCTGACTCTAAGCTACATTATCTGAGTAAAAATACGTTTGTGTGTTTTTAAAAGTCCCGTTTTTGTAGTGTTCTTTATTTAGTCATGTAAATATAATGACTGTGAACTCATAATTGGCACATTTCAACACCCAAGTTAAATTGGCTGACTTTTCTCTTTTCTTTTTTTGGTATTGTTGGTTATTTTTTCAGGCTTCGGCCTTCCAACAGCTCCTGACCAGGAATAAACAGCTATCTCTTTAGCTACTAAATACCGCGTTATTTTCACCGACTTATTGCTGACTTTTACCAAATCTGTTTGATCCTTGACTTGATTAAAAGTGATGCTGAGGACGAAGTAAACAAATAACATTTAGTTACAGGCTGGAAAGTTACAGCAGAAGATGTGAGACATTAAAATGATCTGAAGAGCTAAAAGTAACAGTCAGTTCAACAATTTTCTTTTGTCTTACACGAGTAATTTCTTCCTCACAAAACAGGATATACTTCATTCAGCGTAAGTACAAAAGCACTGACTAAGGCAATATTTAGTTTTTACTATTTTTTTTATACTTTTTATACAGCCTGGCCAAAAAAAAAGTCGCCACCAAAAGAAAAAGTCATACACTCTAATATTTCGGACCACCTTTAGCTTTGATTACGGCAGCATTTGCTGTGGCATTGTTTTGATAAGCTTCTGCAATGTAACAAGATTTATTTCCATCCAATGCCCCCATCACTCTGGAACGGGGTCAATCTAGACTCCTCAGACCACATGACCTTCTTCCGTTGCTCCAGTCCAATTTTTATGCTCCCTAGCAAATTAAAGCCTTTTTCTCTGGTTAGCCTCACTGATTAGTGGTTTTCTTAAGGCTACACAGCTGTTCAGTCCCAGTCCCTTGAGTTCCCTTCGCATTGTGCGTGTGGAAATGCTCTTACTTTCACAAAAGCTCTTTTCAGACTTGCGCTGGAAAGCAGTAACAGTGCGGACTCTGACCTTTATAACATTTGCATTCAGATATGCGTTGCAGTCTTTTACCTCGGAGATGTGGCAGACATGTACCAGCTAGTCTACATGTCATAAGAGCGGAAATGTTACAGCACGTAGTTGTGGCTGAACGCACAAGAAAATGTTCCAGACAGGGTTAAAGGGAGAGCGGGGCTGTGCTGACTTTTCCGCAACATTTACTGATGTCTAAAAGCGCCGGGGCGCAATAGGTCTGCGGCATGTCTGAAAAGACGAGTCCGTTTGAAGAACGGATGGACTTTACTGCACATTTCACAATGGAAGTCTGAAAGTGGCTTATTAAACAGAGCCCTGAGTTCAACTGTTGTTTTTTTTTTTTAAATTTGATCTCACCGAACTTTTAAGTGATCGACGATCATTCAGGATTTTTTTCCGGCCACATTTCCTTCTGGAAGACGATGGGTCCCCACTATCCTTCCAGTTTTTAATAATGCGTTGGACAGTTCTGAACCCAGTTTTAGTAGTTTCTGCATCTTCTTAGATGTTCTCTCTGCTTGATGCTGACAATGATCTGACCCTTCTCAGACAGACTAACATCTTTTCCACCACCACGTTTGTGTCTTTCCACATGGTTGTTTAGGAAATGAAAAGCAACCCATTGCACCAGTTGGGGTTAAATAACTTGTTGCAGCTGGAAGATAATCGCCCATGCAGTAATTATCCAATAGGAGGCTCCGACCTGTTTGCTTAGTTAAATCCAGGCAGAGACTTTTATTTTGCCCAGGCAGTGCATGTTTGTTGTTGGGCTAACATTTGCTTTCACCAGTGAACTTTCCAACAGCACTCCAGGTGCAGTCATTGTCAGACTGAATGAATACCTCTACGGCCCTGATATCTTAGATCTAGGTTTAGTTAATGCAGTTGTAAAGTTTATATGCAGGAATAAATAATTTCACTTCTTTTTGCAGAAAAGAAAAAGAGGCTGCTGCTGCAAAGATTGCCAAAGAGGAGGAGGAACAAAGGAAAAGGGAGGAGTTTCAGCAGAGACTGAAGGAAGTTAAAGAGCAATACCGCCTTGAGCACATGTGGCAGCCGCCGTTACAAGAATTTAATGGATCTGGTCATCAATATAAGTGGTACAGGGGTAACCAATATAACGTCAGCACAGGAGAGGCAAGGCCCTGGAACCACAACAAGCAGGGGAAGAGTGCTACCTGGCATGCTCAAGAGCCTCCCAATTTACAGAAATGGGCATCTGAAGAGTTTTCTAGCAGAAAAAAGCAGAGTCAGGTGGAGGAGAGCAACGGGATGTGGGGTCATGTCTCATATTCTGGAAACAAACAAAGTCGATTGCCCTGGCTCAGCAGTGGAGGCAGCAGTAATGGGCTTTATGGCCAAAACAATATCTCCAAGTATGCACCAAGGGCCCGGCCCCAAAGCTTTGTAGGATTTCCAACTCCACCCAGTTTTTTCTGTCAGGCCGTTAACCAGTTTCGAAGTCCAGGGAATGACAAAGGAAGTCAGCAGGATGCTGGGCTCCAACAGGTGGAGGCAGCATCTGAATCTGACCATAGCAGCAGTAAGAACTCGAAGACTTTGGGCAGCAATCCAAAGCTGGACAAAAGCTGCCGCTGGTCACCCTATCCGGTTACATCTGGACCCCACAGTGATGCCCACACAAGCCCATCAGAGAAGTTCCACAAAGTCCCCAAACCACAGAAGCAAGAAAGAACACCAGAAGTCAACAGGCCATCCCAGCCTGAGCAGAAGCAGAGGCAGTTGATGCCAAACAGGCAAAATGAGGATGAGAGTGGAAAGCATCAAGCAAAAGCAAAATCCACACCTGCAGATCGAAGCTGCAGAGGCAGCAGTTCTCAGAGAGATGGCCACCAAAACACGTCTGGTTCTTTCATTCAGAGGCCAAATAAACCGCTGCTACATGTCGATCAGAAGGGTTCCTCAGCTCCTGGTGTTGGACCTCAGCTCAGCAAGGCACCGGGTCAAGCTCCGTCACAGCCGAGACCACCTGGAGGTCAGACTGGACTTAAGATTCCACCTGTTGGGCTCCTTCAGTCAAGGCAGGAAAGACACCTCCCAGAGTCTTTCAAGACAGCTAAACAGAATGTGCTTGAGAAGCGTGGCTCTTTAGACAGCTCTGGTAACAACAGAGGGGGGGTGGCGATGATGGAGGAGCAGCAAACAGACCAGGGACAGGGTCAGACTGGAATGAACAAGGAGAAAAGCCAGAGTCAGAGCGCAGCCAAACCAGCATCATCTGAAGCAGTGAAGCCAGAAAAGCCGTCTTCAGACAGCAGCCAGTTTCTCCAGTCGCTGCAAGTCAGCACATCCGTGACGGAGAGTTTAGAGCCTGCAGCTTCACTCAGAGATGACGAAGAGAGCAAGAAAAACGCCAAGAAACAAGCCTGCCCAGCACTCCCAGATGAGGCCAGGCAGAGCTCAGAGAGCGATGCCTCCAAAAGCGGCGAAGCACCGACAGGATCAAACGCGGCGTCTTTGTCCAAACTGGACCTTCCCCCTGTTTTAAAACGAGACCTTACCAAACACATCAGCTCCAAGAGCAAAACGGGAGGTCACGAGCCAAACCTGAACATCGCCAGGCGGGTGCGTAACCTGAGCGAGTCGCGGAGGAGTGACTCGGAGAAGGACTCGGGGCTCAGGCCAACTGTACAGCAACTCATCAGCTCCTCCGGGTCACGCCGCAATGTCAACTGGGAGCAGGTGTATCAGGAGGTCAGAAAGAAGCAAGACAAGGGAAAAGGCATGCCAAGGTGAACTTTCTCTCTGTGTTCATTACTGTGGAACCTTGTTCAGTGGTGTTTTTGATTTCAAAGCCCACATTTTATCTTCCACCCTCCAGGTTTGGGATTGAGATGGTGCCGTGCGAGCAGGAGTACCAGAGCCAGGAGGAGGAGGAGGACTTGGGCCTTCTGGAAGGTTTCCAGTGGGAGTCACTGATGGACATCTCAGCCCAGGGCAGCTCCAGAAAGCGCTCCTTATCAGAGAGCAGCCTTGCACCTGGATCTGCTCTGTCCCTGTTTTCATCTCATTCATCAGAAGAGAAAACGCAGAGTAAAGCTCAGAGCTCTGACAGAAACCAGGACTATCAGTGCCCCACAGAGACCGGATCGCAGAGGCAACCAGAAAAACTAACGTCTGCGACAGTGAAAGTCCTTCAGCGGTCTGAGTCGGTGCTTGGGGACAGCAGCTCGGGGACGGAGCAGTATGACGGTCAAGGAACGGGAAAGAGGCGAAGAGCTGCCGGGGTGAGTTTGGGAAACGATTACCGTTATAATGTTAAACAAACAGAATGTGAAGTCATTTTTCTCCTCTTTCCTTTATGCAGGATGCTCCCAGTAAAGAAGCACCTTGTTTGGAACACAATAGCAAAAGGATGAAGGTCAAATCCAAAAGAGGTTTGTATCCTGTAACAGATGAAAAGATTTATAAACGCTGTTATTTTACAGCCGCTGACGGTTTGGATGGGACTTTTGTGCTCGGTGCAGAGCGTTTACAGATCGACCAGCTGCTAACAGTGTCACTGCGGGAGGAAGAGCTGAGCCGGTCCCTGCAGAATGTGGACACCAGCCTGATCCAGGCCCGGGCTACACTGGAGGCCGCCTACATGGAGGTGCAGCGTCTCATGGTGGTGAAACAGCAGGTATGTCTTCAACCAGCAGCTGCTGGTTAACATCATCTCTTTGCAAAGTTACTTGTTGCTTAACAGCAGGCTGGTGTGCAAGTTTCTGAGCTGCTGGTTTTGCTGACGGAGACTGGCCACCTGAAAACACAGGGATAACTTCATGTCTTTATATTTTAAATAAAAACTTTTGGTCATTATATTTCATTAACATGACCACAGTTTCTCTGATTTACAAGGAGAAATGTCGCATTTCTGATAACTCCTGTGACTTTTTTCCTCTTCTTTTATTTGTTTTTTGTTCAGATGACTGTAGAGATGAGCACCCTTAGAAACAAGAGGATTGAGTTGCTTAAAGGAATGCAAGGTAAAGATGTGTTTGTGAAAAACATAAATCCTGTCGTAGTAACCTGAACTACATGAGGAAATTTTGGATCATGACAATAGATCAAGGGCCACGTACTGCACATTTTGATCTCCAGTGGGTTGTACCAGTAAAATACAGCATAATAATCTATGAATAACAACATTAAAACTCTCAATATTTCCTGTTATTTTAGTGTAAAATAAAAAAAAAAAAAACTACACATAAATTATCAAGATGAACTATCGTTTTAGGAAACATGAAGATCCTGAAAAATCTTGAGAAAAATTAATGCAACTTAAACAATGTTTTGTTTTGCAGCAGTTACACATTTTATTTTTTAGGTTATTTCATGTTATAAAATATTTTTCAATATATATTTCTGTTTTTGTGTTGTTTATATATATATATATATATATATATATATCTATATCTATATGATGCTCGGTTTGAACTGCAGCAGATCGTCTTGACCATGTCTACGTGCCTAAATGCATTGAGTTGCTGCCATGTGATTGGCTGATTAGAAATTTGCATTAGCGATCAGTTGGACGGGTGTACCTAATAAAGTGGCCGGTGTTTGTATATGCCCTATACATTTCCACATCTGTGTCGTGTTCAGGAATTGCTGCGCTCGATAGAGCAGCGGCAGGGGGAGTGGTGGCCCACATGTAGGGTTAGAGGGGCTGGAGCACCCAGATTCAAGTAACAGGACTGGCTGTAGAAATAAACCACTGTGGGCCCTTGAGGAAGGGCCCTACCCTGATGCAGAGGCTAATTTTTAAATCAGAATGAATAAAGATTCTTATTTATTTATTTGTATCGTCATTTTCATAGTAATTTATTTATCATTTATTTATGGATTTATTGCAGGAACTGTGGAGGAAGCATCTCTGGTCAAGCTGAAAGAAGAAAAGATGGATTTCTTTGAAACGAAGCCTCACATGCCCCCCTCCACTGCTTGTCCCTCTGTTACGGACACAGCTGTTCGCAGTCCTAATCCTGCTGCGGAGTGCGCCTCTCCCCCCTCCTCCAGCCTTCCTTCCATGCCTGTCGTTATCAAGGAGGAACCCCAGTCTCCTGTCCACATCAGCTCCGAGCTGGATGCCGTGGACGGTATAACCCACTGCGCTCACAGCACGACT
Source organism: Atherinomorus stipes (assembly GCA_023101725.1). Taxonomy (NCBI): domain Eukaryota; kingdom Metazoa; phylum Chordata; class Actinopteri; order Atheriniformes; family Atherinidae; genus Atherinomorus; species Atherinomorus stipes. Next base: position 6,252 of record JALJCO010008845.1, on the reverse strand, counting down.
CCAGAGCTACCAGTTCCTCGGAAAGCAGCTTCTCCAGGTAACACAATTTAATGCTTAATTAGTCTGAGTTTAGTTGCTGCTTGTCCTAGAAAAGTATTTATTGCATTGCTGCAGGATTATTTGTTTATTGAACAGTCATTTTTCTGGTGTGTTGACCTATTTGCAACTGAAACTTTTTGCAGATCCCCCCCTTAATGTCTGGTCATCTCCTGAAAGAAAATTTGATCCCTGCCAAACTAATTGTGAAGAGTTAGCGGATTACCAAGGGAAGTCACCAGGACTGCTTGAGACAACAGAAAAAGCTGTACAAGCATCAAGTAGCTGGAATAACCCTTTGTCCAACTCCAAAACCTTGGTAAAACTCTCCCCCAGCAGGAGAAACTCAGAGGTGGGGAGTGTTGGTGACTGGGCAGACATTCAGTCAACACAGTCCTCGTCCGTCCTCAATATGCCTACCTCTCCATCTGGGGTGGGGGGGAGGCGTGTCAGGAAGCTGAAGAAGAGGAAGGTGTTGAAAAAGGCTCAAGGGACGGAGCAGCCTGAGACCAGTGACACCGAGATGGACGAAGAGGCCTCGAGACCGAGATGGCTGCGACAGCGCCGGAGGCCCAGCGGAGGCTCTCAGGTCAGCACCTCCAGTCTGCCTGCAGGCGACAGAGAGGGTGACATGAACACAGAGGAGGGCAAGAAGCCAGAACCTCCTCAGAAAATAGCAGAGCTTCCCCAAGGGGCACCTGCTGATGATGTGGGGAACTTGGACACAGAAGAAAGCATGGAGGTCACCGCTGCTTGTCAGCAGACCCAAATGGATGCTCCGGTTCCAGCTCCCCCTCCAGCTCTCCCTCCAGGCCTGGTCCCAGACTCATCCACAGCCAAACCACAAAGCCTGGCCTGCAATGAGGTCTCCTCCACCAGCGACATGGATCTGTGTAAATCGTCTGAGAGGTGAATCATTAATCAAGTCATTTTTCTTTAGATTTTAGCTGCATCAAACTGGAAATGGTCTGAAATTTTACAGCTCATATGCAGATCTTAATTTGAGATTCTTTTAAGCCAGTGTTTGTCTTTTAAAAAACAAAATAAAATTTCAGCTGCCAATCAAGTAAACTGGTTGTTAAATATTATATGTATGACAGAGAAATTAGTGGACACAACTAACCTTCTGCTTTTTCATTAAGTTAATGTTTGGTCTTTAACTGAGCTTTTTATTTCCAACATTTCTTCCCACAGTGATCTGCCGTTTCCCATCACACTAAACAAGACCTCATCAGGTGCGTTCATCTCTGGGGAACTGTTACCGCTAGGGGCTGGGCTTTAACGGGGCATTGTGTAAGACTTGCTGCCATCTAGCGCTGGAATCGTATATCGAATTAAAACAAGCAATGCACTCTTTCAAACACCTGTTGCAACAATGGCAGCTGCAGTATCAACCAACAACACTGATTTAAACGTCATTATATACTTCAGGAAGTGTTAGCTTTAAGAGGTTTATGATTTCATAAACTTTGCAAACTATATCACATGATTAGTGTGAGTGTGTATAGGTCTTCCCCAAAATTTGTTACTTGTTATTGTAACTGCTCCACAGTAACACTAACAAAAAGTAATTAAAAAAAAAAAGTTTAAGTTAATTTTATGTACCCCCTCTGATAACGTTGGCAGGGAATAAAACCAAACTTGTTACCATGGATTGCAAATGCAGTTTTTGAGTTAGCCAGGGCACTACTTATTACTGGTTGCAACATATGTCATCTGATTATTCGAGGTGCAGGAGGTCCCTGATGCTAATGCAAGTCAATAGGAATTGCGCGCATTAACCTTCTCTCTACTCTTGTCAGGTCCAGCAATACTATGTAAAATGCAGTTATGAACGAGCATTCAATTTAATGAAATTAAACAAATCAGTTCATAGTATCAAGAGGAGCCTTATATTCACAGAGCTCCCCTTGGCTAAGCAAATCAGTTCAACACCACAAAGCAGCCAGATCACCATTCTGCTTGCTACCATGCTGGACAGGACAAGTAAAAAAAGAAAAAAAAACTGAGCTAATGTAAGCTAATGGTGTTCAGATATTTTAAGCAATAAGCCCCGAGAAGCCGTGAGTTAATCCGTTGTTGTAAAATCACTGTAACTCACGGGTTCCAGGGGCTTCTTGCGTTTATAAAGGTGTTACCCTACATATTGCCTATAAAATAAACAAAAATGAAATCACACATAACAAAAGAATCAACTATTTTTCGGTAATAATAAAACAATACAATTTAGAACTATTAGTTCTCCCATCATGCAAGATTGAGTGGTTACCGGGGCAAGTTATGATGATATCGGACTTAAAAGAATGACTGTTATCGGTCCGATAGTTATCGTGCACCCCTTCCTGATTTGGCAGTGGTTGGGGCAATCGACTATGGAAGAGTGAGGGAAAAAGTGGTGGTAAAATTTGAGTTGTTCTGATATTGGTATCAGTGTCTGAAGTCCTTCCAATACTGCAAAAAATGCTGGTATCAGTATCTGTGAGTACTGGGGTTCAGGAGTCTGATACCACATCATTTATTAAAATAGGAATCTATTTACTGATTAGCTGTTAGCTCTGACACAGTTTTTCTTCACTGCTCTTAACTTTGTGCTGTGCCGCCGTCTGCAGCTGCTGGTTTTGAGGGGTGAGGAAGAACTGATCGCCTGACACCTGTCAGATGACAGTGTGTCAGTATTTCAGGCTGGATTTAAAAATAAGTGGCTCCTATTTTCTGTATTCATTCATGTTTTACATGTTTAACCTGAGCCAGGCCTTCCCATCATATCACAGATTAATGCAGGTGTTATGTGATATTTTTTAAGACATAGTGGTATCGGTTTTTGGTATCGGCCAATACCCTCAACACAAGCATCAAAATCGGCATTGTTAGGAAAGAATGGTATTGGAACATCTTTAGTAAAAATCTTTGGGGATGCAAGTGTTAAAGTAGTTGCTAGGTATGGGAAAATTGAATCTAAAAAAAAAAATTTTCTGCATAGATTCGAGTTTACAGACACACAGCAGAGAAGTTAAAGGAGGGAAAGGAGGTGGTTCCTTGTGTTTGCTGGAGTTCTTTCTGAGTGTCCAGCAGGTGAAAATGAATCATACAAAAAGACTGGAATTAAACATTAAAGCAGAGGTGATGGGAGCATTGGTGGAGAATAGCTTAACTGATGAAGAAATAAGGCGTTACTTGTTTTGTTTCTTAAAGACACAACATAACTTTTAGACCTAAAAAATATGCGTTTCTGACTTGTTTTGGTGGCACACCAACATTGTTTACCTCATTCACTAGCAACTGGATGTAAACCAGGGATCAACACTGCGAGTGTTTTGAACGCGCATCATGTCGGATTTGGTAAGAAAACGCAAGGAAACATTACCGGAGGATCAGAGGAAAAGGAAGAGGAAGGGACAGAAAAAGAGTCAAGATAAGACTGTCTTTTACTGGCTGGAGTGAATCACAGTGCAGGTACAATACAAGATGGATGCTAGTTTAGCCGCCGATAGGGGAGCACGTCACTGAGAAAAACTGCTAGAAGTTGTGTGTCTTTAATTAGCTGCTTATGAAGTTGAATTTTATTCATCACAAGATGCTCTTTTTTTTAGAGAGAGCAATGTCATAATGCTGACTGAAACACACCGATCAAATCCACAGAACCAGACTAAGACAAAATGTTTTCTTTTTCATGCATTTTCTTCCTCTCATCAACTTTAATTCAGGTATCTGCGATAACTCACGTTCCCGTCTGCAGTCAGTCCAGGAGCCAGGAAATGTGAACATCACTGTAGGAGCCAGAATCTGGTCCAATCTAGTCAGAACCTGATTCAGTCTGATTAGAATCTGGTCCAATCCAGTCAGAACCTGATTCAGTCTGATTAGAATCTGATTCAGTCTGATTAGAATCTGGTCCGATCCAGTCAGAACCTGATTCAGTCTGATTAGAATCTGATTCAGTCTGATTAGAATCTGATTCAGTCTGATTAAAATCTGGTCCAATCCAGTCAGAACCTGATTCAGTCTGATTAGAATCTGATTCAGTCTGATTAGAATCTGGTCCGATCCAGTCAGAACCTCAGTCTGATTAGAATCTGATTCAGTCTGATTAGAATCTGGTCCAATCCAGTCAGAACCCGATTCAGTCTGATTAGAATCTGATTCAGTCTGATTAGAATCTGGTCCAATCCTGTCAGAACCCGATTCAGTCTCATTGTAGACCAATCCAGTCACAGTCGAACAGCCATCAGTGTAATGGGTGTATCATTGTTGAACGGAGGCAGCTGATTGGTTGTCTGAAATCAGACCCCTGTGCCCTCTGTACCCACCATCATGACCCCCCTTTATTTTCTCCCCTCCCACCCCTCCCTCTCCCTGCTCTACGTTCCATCATCCCCCCCATCCTTCTTTTCCCTCTTTTATTAATTTTACTAATATTAACTAATAGCATCATTTGCCGCCGAAGGCCCGACCTTTTTTTAAACACATTTTTCTCCGTGAGGCACACCCCCCACTCATCATATTCTTCAGCTAACGCCTTCTCCACGCTCTTACTTTGGCCCTCTTAACACCCCACCATCTTATATATCTCTTCTCTCCCCCCCTCCCTGAAACCTTGGGCACCCCAAAAAGAGACCCCTTCATTCCTTTTTTTTCCACCCGCACAAAGTTAGGCACGTATCAACCGCCTATTCTTACCTTCTTTAAATTCTGGTTTTGCCCCCCCCCGGGAACACACATGTGTTTTTTTTATAATTCCCCCCTCACCCGCAAATCGACCCCTATCCCATTTCCCCTCATCTTAAATTAAAACTTAAGTATGTTTGGAGTTTATCCATTTAAACAGATAACAGAGCAGGAACGGCTGTCGTTAACATGGCCCGAAAAAGAAATCCAAATTTTTCAACCTCCGAAACCCGAACCCCGAAACCGGATTATCCCCATTCACCCGTTTATCTGAAGACTGACATCATCTGGGTCAAGGCACCACAGGGCATTCAAGAAAAACATGGCTCCTACAATCACGCCTATTTTACCTTCTCTGAACTGGCTGCAGTCGTGCTCAAAATTATTCATACCCTCCAGTCAAAGAAGAGGCTAAATTGTCAACAGTAAATGAAATAACAAGAAACTAATAATCAATAAAAATTCACAAAATTATAATTTATTTAAACAAAATATTGTATTTGAATTGTGGTTGAAAATAATAATAATTAAAAAAAAACAAACAAGCAAAACTGTCCCACACACATTCCTTTCCCATGAACATGGACCAACATACCTGTCAACAGGTGCAGACGTCTGATTTGACGTTACAGAAAACACCTGATTGCAGTGATTGCCTCAAAATGTTGCACAACAACATTTTAGCTTCGGAGCCCCATCATGCTTGTTTACTTGTTTCATTTTTTGTGTGTTTGTTTTTAATATTCCTTTCAAACCACAATTCTAAATCAATGTCATGATTTTCATAGAATTTATATTTATTATTACTTTTGTCAATTTCATCTTGTTTCACTGACAGCTGATTTTTTTCCCCTTCTTTAATTGGAGGGTATGAATAATTTACACTTAAGTGCACTCTCTGGGGTTCAGGGCCACTCAAGACAAGACGTAAAGCACATGGTGCATTCTAGGTGCTGCGTAATGCAGAGCGGAATTGATGATGTCATCACCTCCAAATCCACTTTCAAAAAAGCCAAATTTTAAGCATCTACAGGTTAAACTAGAAAAATCACAAAGACTTATGACTTTTTTTTTTTTTTTTACAAGAACAAGACCACTGTGGTTATTAAAAACAACTTGGAGCTGTTTACACTGGATAATTAATGGCCAGAAAATATATTATAATTAGTTCAATAATAAAAACAATGGTGTTGGGTGCAGCTAAAAATAAATCTAGAATCTTGAGGTCTTTTGTGAATTACAAATTAAAAGCTTGGAAAAATTAGACCACCATTTCTGGCGAAAATGACCCTGGTTGGTCTAACTTGAATATGTGTTATATCACAGCTTGGCGAGTGAATTGAACCAGTGAAAGCAATAAACACAACTGGTTTTACCTAAAACAAAAATGCAGGCCAGTCCAAAAGATTTAAAGGGGAACCAAAAGAAACGCTGAGCTCCTAAACCATGACAACGAAACAAGCAGCACCAATAACTAAAGCTTTCCTCTATAGATAAAATAAGTTACAAAAACAAACAAACAAACAAATAAACAAAAACAAACAATAATCA
>JALJCO010008842.1:157500-241008 GCA_023101725.1 Atherinomorus stipes | reverse complement strand
ATAAGAACTTGGTCACGATTAATTGAAAATACAGTAAGAGAGTATTTTAACCACTGATTTCATATTTATATTCCTCTGTAAATACTGTAGTACTGTGGTACTGTAAACGAGGGCCAGTCCTCGCTGATCTGAGGTTAATTATGTGTAATTAAAATAAAATCTGCTCAGTAGGGTGTGACGTGTAAATGATTCAACAGGCTCCTCCGATTCGACCTTTGGGGACATCTAGTGGCCAAACATGGTCAACACAGCCTGGAATAACCCACCACAGACACCAGGAACTCATAATGCAAACTTTAATTAAAATGTTCTCACATATTTCATTTTCCCTATTGGTACAATTATTTCCAAAGGGGGGAAAAAAGAAAATAAAAAGAGCATTGTCTAATATGAAATGCTTTTCTGTGTCAAGGTACAAAAAGCCCCCCTTCAGATCACAAGTCTGTGCATAAATAACATCATAAATGATCAAATATAACAGTAAGATTGGCTCACAGATCAACCAATAAGAATGATTCATTTAAACATTATTCACTGACCACAAGAAGCGAGATGGGACCAAGAGAAAGAAAATCCAGTATTCTTTGATCGGAATGTTGAAAACTTTTGAGTATTATTTTATCCCCTCCTCCTCCTCCTCCTCTTCCTCCCTCCTCAGTCCAAAGAAAACATGCCTCTCTCCAGTTGGACTGGTTATGCAAACAAAGCAACTATTTCCTCTATTAGAGTTACAAAGAGAGTTTAAGGAAAAATGTTTTGTTCAAACAAAATCCAGATTGTTCCCTCATCCATCTGCACAAAAAACTACAACTACACATCGATGAGAAATACTGAAGGAATGAAGATACTGACATAGTAGCAAAGAAATTTACATTTTTCACAAAAATGGTTGTTTACACACAATACAGCTAAAAAAGGCACAGAAAGGTGGCTGGTTCTAAAGTTACAGGATTTAAAAAAGATCCTTTGCAGAAGGGAAACGGGGAAAAAAATCCTATTTTTCTGTTTTAGTTTCATGTTTTAAAAAGATCTAAAATTTCCCTTCATGCAACAAACACTTGTAGGGAAAGAAAATAAAATGAAAAAAGAAGGGTAGCTTTGGCACAACTAAAAGAACAAAAAAGGAAAAAAAAAAAAAATCCTCCCTGTGATTGAAAGTAGCAAAGCCAAACAACTGGCTTTTGTGGTCACTTAAAATAGAAACTATTCAAAAAGAGGCAGAGAAAATAAAAACAGTTGATATGTTTTCCAATGTTTCTGCTCAGGTTAAAGACGCCGTTTCAGACAATACTAATAAGGAGACGCCCTAAAACGCAGGTGCATCATCCAAGGATATAAAATAAACCACCTTCCTGCTTGAGGTTTTCTTCCGAAGAGGATTAGGGCCAAAGACTAAAAATAAAATTTCCTGATTCTTTTTTTTTTTTTTTTCCAAATGTTCTGGAAAAAATGTAAAAATGTAAATTTTTTACTTTAATCTCAGAATTCTGACTTTTTCAGATATTGAAAAATAAAATCTCCTGAAATATTTTTTCCCCTGATTGTTCTGGAAAAAAGCCATAATTTTGACTTTTTTCTCAGATGTTTTTTTTTTTTTTTCTTCAGTGGCCCTAATCCCCTTCCGTAGTTTCCGAACACCACGACCTCCCGTTCCCTTCTCCCTCCATCCCCTCAGTAATCCGTCCCGTCATCCTGGTACACCTGCTCCTCCTCCTGGTAACCTTGGTAACCCTCGTCCTGGTAGTCGGGGATGTAGTCGCGGCCGCTGCCCGCGCCGTTCTGATCCTCCGCCACCTCTCCGGCTTTGGGGCAGTACTTGGCGTCGTAGATCTGCCGTCCCAGCCCGAAGTTCTGGCCGCTCTGATTGGCTCCCTGGCTGTAGCCCATCTGCAGAGACATGGTGCTGTTGTCGCACTTGTCCGTGCCCAGCTTCTGGTCATAAATGGCCCGCCTCGTCCCGGGAGCGGTCATCCCAGCCTGCAAGGCCAACACCATGAGACGCTGTGAGAACTCCTCCCTCACGGTAAAACAGTTTTACTGAACCAACACGGCAGCTAAGGACTGAGCGTGCAGCTGGTTTCCAGCCCTGCAGTCCTGGAATAAAGGATTTACAGGGATTTCTCCCCCCCCCTACCTGACTCGCCCCCTTGTTGGTTCCCATCTGCAGGCTGATGGTTGTGTTGTCCATGGGGGGCTGGATCTGAACTTTGGGGTCATATAAATGCCTTCTGGTTCCATACGCATTCATACCGGCCTGGCTGGCACACTTATTGGTTCCCATCTGCAGACAGGAACAGAAAGATTTCATATTAATAGAAAAGAAGGAAAAAAGAAAACCAACAGAAAAGCAGAAGCTGTTGCACAACAGTAAAAGCTTTTTTGTCCTTTTTTTAATACATTCAGCAGGGGAGGGGGGTATTGAACACGTCAACATTTTTCTCAGAAAATATATTTCTAGTAGAGATATTGACATGAAATTTTCACCAGATGTCGGCAACAACCCAAGTAATGCACACATACAAAGAAATCCTAACATTTATGTCCATAAATGAAGTTATGTGTAATATAGTGAAATGACACAGGGAATAAGTATTGAATACACTTACTGAAATTTATTTACTACTTAGTGTAAAAACCTTTGTTGGTGGTTCCAGCCTCCAGACGCCTCCTGTATGGAGAAACCAGTGGAAAACGTTGCTCAGGTGTGATTTTGGTCCATTCTTCCACAAACTGCCTTCAGATCTTCAAGGTTCTGGGTCTCTTCTGTCAACTCAGATCTTCAGTTCTTTTTTCGGGTCGGGGTGACTGACTGGTCCGTTCTAGCAGCTTTATCTTCTTCTTAAAGCAGGTGAGTGTTTCTTGGCTGTGTGGTGGGACGGTCGTCTTGCTGAAAGATCCAGCCTCTTTTCATCTTCAGCAGCTGCAGATGCAGCAGATTCTGGTCCAGAATGTCTCTCTACTTTTCTCCATTCATTCTTCCTTCAATGATATGAAGTCTGCCAGTACCACATGCTGAAAAACAGCCCCCACCATGATGCTCCCACCTCCAAACTTCACTGTTGCTATGGTGTTTTTGGTGCCATTTCTCTTCCAAACATGTTGTGTCTTATGACATCTGAAGAGTTCAGTTCTGGTCTCATCTGACCAGACTATGTTTTCCAGAATGCTCATGGGTTTGTCCAGATGTTGTGTTGCAAACTTCAAACCAGCATCAACCTGCTTCTTCTTCAGAAATGGAGTCTTGCGTGGTGTGCGTGCATGAAGGCCATGGCGGTTGAGTGCATTCCTTCTTGTTTTCTCTGAAACAACTGTAGCTGCTGGTTCCAGGTCTTTCTGAAGCTCTCCACGAGTGGTCCTGGGCTGTTGGAGAACCTTTCTGATGATTGTTCTGACTCCTCTGTCTGAAATCTTGTGAGGAGCACCTGGCCGTGGCCGCTTTATGACCATGCCGTGTTCTTTCCACTTCCGGATGATGGTCCCAATGGTGCTCACTGGAACTTTCACAAGTTTAGAAATGCACCTGGAACCAATGCCTTCAGTGTGTTTGCAACAATAAGGCTGCGTAGGTCTTTAGACAGCTCTTTGCTTTTACCCATCATGCAATGCTTCTTGTCTGACACCTTGGTGATGAGAAACCTTTTTAAAGGCATCAATCAGGACTAAACCAGCTGATATTACTTTGCACTGATAGAGGACAGGATTACTTTCTAAATACTGACAGACTCCAGCTGCTTTCTTGGCTTTCAGATCTTTTTGTCTCCATTTCTTCATGTGTTCAATACTTATTCCCTGTGTCATTTCACTATATTACACATAACTTCATTTATGGACATAAATGTTAGGATTTCTTTGTATGTGTGCATTACTTGGGTTGTTGCCGACATCTGGTGAAAATTTCACGTCAATAGCTCTACTAGAAATATATTTTCTGAGAAAAATATTGACATGTTCAATATTTTTTTCACCCGCTGTATATACTCACACATATACATATATGAATGTATGTAAGGGATAATGTCTGGGATAAGGTCATTTTTGGTAAATACTGACCGATAGGCCTGAAAGCCTGTTAGGACAGAGGGGTAGGGGTATACTGTTTACCCTTTGGAAATGAAGGGTTAAAAAAAATAAATCCACAAATGTAAATATTTTCTCCGTAGATAAAGTTGTATAATATATGACAACTGTTGTATTGTCTAGTTTAGTGTTGCTAAATGTTTAACAGTCATCTCATTTGTAAAATGTACGTAAAAAAAAAAAAAACTAGTTCTACATTAAAGCTTCAGTAACGATACCAGACTGAAAATTAGCGCTGCTCTGTCTGAGAATCTACAGTGATAGATGATCAATAAAAACTTCAGCAACATCACTGCTGGTCTTCAGTTACATGGAGGGAGTTGAGGGACAACAGAGGAATGTACAGATCGGACTTGGTTGGTAACTTTAACGCTTACATACAAGCCGGCAGCATCACTGATGATGTATGAGATTGGTGAAGGGGCGTCCCAAACTGTATGGGTTGACTTTCAGCCCTACCACCTGCAGCATCGATTTAAAGGTATACAACACCCACAGAATGATGGTCCTTCATCTTCTCCTCATCCTCATTCTGAGCAAGACTCTGGAGCACATTTTTAATAACTCAAATGCAGCCAGAGATCCGGGGGGGGGGGGTTTGTTATCCACAACGTACTTCCCTGATGCGCGTCCATACGAGTTCACGACACTACAGAAGCCGCGGCGTTCAGCACCTACTCTGCCGATAATGTAAGCGTAGAAGAAGAAATTCGCTGTTTACATTGTGCTAAGAGCGAATGAGTAGCGGACAAACACAAGAGGCGCTGGCTATTGATTTAAAACAAGATTGGACCTGTCACTGCGAATCCATACAAAACGATCATCTTTCTAATTAATGTCTCTGAAGCTGATAAACAGACGACCTACCTGTAGTCCAATTACACACTGTCCAGCTCTCATCTTCTCCTCGTCAAACATCCTCTCCTGCTTGTCGGCGTACTTCACTCCGATGTCCACCCGGGACTGGCAGCCCTTGGTCTTCGCCTGGCAGAAAAACAGCACGTTAAAGACCTCCGACAAGAAGACGACCCTCCTCCCCGAGCCAGCGTGGGACAGCGAGGGACTCACCATGCTGGCCAGGGCCAGCAGCGTCGTCTGGACCTGCGTCATGTTGCCGTTCTCAAACAGGTCGTTGGCTTCGAAGATGTCGTGAGGCTTCAAGCCGTACGTCGTGGTGGCTTTGATGAAATTCGTCAGGTTCTCCAGCTGTGGTGATTTAAAAGAGAAAAAGTATTCATGCAAACATTTCTCCGTTAGGGCACAACTCTCATCGATGGCAGAAAAACAGGTTTCAACACGGCCGGCAGGAGAGTAAAGCCCTGATGCAGCGTGATTCAGCACGACTGCTGTTCAATAGCAGGTCCTGAATGCAACAAAAGGCCTGGCAGGTGTCAGCAACCGCGCCCGGACAAGTCAAAGCTCACCTGATGCCAGTTCAGCGCAGACTTGTTGATCTTCTTCACCGAGCCCGGCTGCAGTTTGTTCATAAGTCTGAGAAACAAAAGAACATTGAGGTTCTAAATCCTGTAACACGAGAAACAGACGAATGCCGACGTTCAATCATCCTCCACTTACTCGCACAGAATGACGCCATTTTTCAGGCCTTTCTGGAAGTCAGGGCCGATGGAGGTGCCTGTGATGTCCTCGATCCAGATCCGGAGCTCTTCTTCCTTCTGAGGGTCGTACTTTTGTGCAATCTGGTTGGAAAGAAAGGGTCAAAGGTCACATGTGTTCCATGAGGGACCGGTTTTTCAAACAGGGCATGCATTCAGTTTCTCTATGCAGAAAGGAAACCTCTGTCTACCGCTCACTGCAACACCCTGAAACCTAAAGAAAAAAGGTGATTTTATTCGTCAACACTGCTCAATGACGGTCATTCTGCCCACAGAGGGACTTTTGTCTCACATAATCCTTGTAAATAAAAAAGGAAAGGTGACACTGACGCGACCACACACACATGCAGAGGCTTCCTGTTTTGTAAACTGCTAAATTCTCTCCAGAAACACAGGAAACAAGCTGCTAAGAAGGGGCGGGCTGCTGGCTTTAACGTGGCACAAAGCTGCAGGCTTCTGCTGGTGTTACTCTGATTTACAGTTGTGTGAAAAAGTGTTTGCCCCCTTCCTGATTTCTTACTTTTTTGCATGTTTGTCACACTTATGTTTCAGATCATTAAACAAATTCAAATATTTGACAAAGATAACACAAGTAAACACAAAATGTCGTTTTTAATTGAAGATTTTTATGAGTAAGGGGGGAAAAAATCCAAACCTTCATGGCCCTGTGTGAAAAAGTGATTAAGAAGTGATTGCCTCAATGAAGGTCAGTGTTCATGACTCCCCCATCAGAAAGAGACTGGGAGGCAAAAATGGCTGCATGGCAGAGTTCCAAGACCAAAACCACTGCTGAGCAAAAAGAACATAAAGGCTCGTCTCAGTTTAGCCAGAAAGCATCTTGATGATCCCCAAGACTTTTGGGAAAATACTCTGTGGACTGACGAGACAAAAGTGGAACTTTCTGGAAGGTGGAGGTCCCATTACATCTGGCGTAAAAGTAACACGGCATTTCAGACAAGGAACATCATAGCAACAGTAAAATAAGGTGGTGGTAGTGTGATGGTCTGGGGCTGTTTTGCTGCTTCAGGACCTGGAAGACTTGCTGTGGTAAATGGAACCATGAATTCTGCTTCTACCAAAAAATCCTGAAGGAGAATGTCCGGCCATCTGTTGGTGACCTCAAGCTGAAGCGCACTTGGGTTCTGCAGCAGAACAATGATCCAGAACACACCAGCAAGTCCACCTCTGAATGGCTTAAGAACAACAACATGAAGACTTTGGAGTGGCCTAGTCAAAGTCCCCACCTGAATCCCATTGAGATGCTGTGGCATGAGCTTAAAAAGGCGGTTCATGCTGGAAAAGCCTCCAATGTGGCTGAATTACAACAATTCTGCAAAGATGAGTGGAACAAAATTCCTCCACAGCGCTGTTGAAGACTCACTGCCAGTTATCACAAACACTTGATGCAGTTGTTGCTGCTAAGGTGGAACAACCAGTTATTAGGTTTAGGGGGCAATCACTTTTTCACGCAGGACCATGGAGGTTTGGATTTTTTTTTCACGCTTACTAATAAAAACCATCTTAAAACTGCATTTTGTGTTAACTTGTGTTATCTTTGTCTAATATTTAAATTTGTTTGATGATCTGAAACATTTAAGTGTGACAAACATGCAAAAAAGTAAGAAATCAGGATCACACTTTCACACAACTGCCCAACCTTGTCTCAATCAAGGACGTGAGCGTGAAAGAGGAGCATTATGCTCGTGTAAACAGCAGCAAGTTTGTTGTGCAACAGCAGCAGTGGACCAGAAACTCCTTCGGTGAAGGTGTGGACTGAGCTGCATGCAGACTAAACCGCAGAGTCAGCCAGCGTATACTTAGGAGTTGGCTGAGCTCAGCTCACAGCTGCTTGTACTCAAGGAATATCTGCCTTCTAATTAAATTTCCTTCATTCAGCATTTTTAAAAAAAACAACGGCGCTATTTTAATTGCCCGCAAAGAATCCGGCCGATGTAATTTACAACGACGAGCTGAACACAAGGAATTTACCCCACAGAGCTGAATTAGACAATGAGAGAGCAGGACACCGTGCCAGCAGTTAAAGCCTTCCAGCTGCTGGTCTCTGTAGTCTGCTTATACCCAAACGTCTAAAAATAAAAGGGAAAATTGGAAGGAATTTATCTGTAATTGCGTCACATTTAAAAAACTGTGGCAGGAAATGCCACTAAAGTGAGAATCCCGTAAGGAACCACCCCCCTCAGGACAGTAGTAGTAGCAGCCAGAGGAAATGTGCATGCCTTCACTGGATCCAAGGGAGGAGATTTGACCCTTTCCTGCCCATACATGGGCATTTCCAAAGACCAAAGAAAGATTTTGGACAAAATATCTTCCACAATATGAAGAATGAAGATGAAACAATGCCTGAAAGTAAAGGGATTTCCCAGAGGGCTGCGGCTTGATGGGAAACCAGGGTTAGGAAAGTAATCATGGCTTCACCTCAGGTATTTTAACTGGGTCACAGAGATGTGACGTTCATGAACGAATCTATTCTTTCCAACGGCTCTTTTAAATGATGAGAATCGGATCTCGGTTGTGAGCCGTTTATATGTGAGCCATTTTTTTTATATCCAGGTTGTCCACGGCTGCCTTCGCTGGACACGTATGCGTTATCACGATTATTTTGGTCAATGTTGAAATCACAATTATTCAAAAGATTATTTCTAGTTACACGATACATTAATTTACCATTTCTTTTGAAGGTTTCGAGCACTGAAAATTAAGCTATAAATGTCCCTTACAGCTGTTTTGCAATGTAAAAAACATTAAATGAATAAAATAAATATACTTTGAACATTAAATTCATGCAAAATACATAGAAAAACAAATATATAAAAAAATAATTGATGCACCCAGCTGTCCTGCAATTTCTTTATATTTGAAAAATAAAAAAACACTTTTAAACAAATTTTAACAAATTTCCCAAAATAAACTTTGCTAAGCGTCAGTGCAATGCTGGAACATTCCAAATCTAACTTTTTTGTTAATGACACCAAACAAATTGCCTGGGCGGAAGCCACTGAAATTAGCTTTAACTTCAGAATAACTTTCAGAAATTGTGCCAAAAATAATAATAATAATAATAAAAAAGTTTTAACTTGATTATAAGAGTTTGGAGAACGTTTGACACGATAATTGAAATCACAATCAAATTTAGATTAATTGCACAGTTCTAATGTCCAACATGCTTCATTCTCCGCATCTATGGGCGGGAAGTGTTGTCCAGAAACTGACGGTCCTAAAACTTTTAAATATACAGCTCAGGGTTATTTTATTTCTATTTTTACTGTACTTCAGTATTTTTACTGCATTCAGTAAATCACTACCAGTGATTAACTTGATAAAGTTAATTTAAGCCCGGCATACAATGCGCGATTTTTGGCTGTTTTTGAGCGATTTTACAATTGTGCGACATTTTTGGGGATCGTGCGTCATCCAGTATACAAGGGGGTCACAAGTAGGGCTGGACAAAAATATCGATACGCTGAAATATTGCAATATTCATATGCTGATCAATATTTCAATATATTTTACAAACGAAATCTCACGAGATTTTGTAAGAGAACGATATCTCACGAGATTTCGTTGGCAAAATAGATCAATATCATGTTTTTAAATATCAATATGAAATCTGCATATGAAAATATCGCAATATTTCAGTGTATCGATATTTTTCCCGCCTCACAAGAGCTCCCGATCAGAAATCGTGGGTCGCAAGAAAATCAAACCTGTTTGATATTTTTGTTGTGGCTCGTGAGTGACCCGGCGTGTCGCTTGGATGGAGTTCTCGTTGTAGAACCGACCGACAGTAAAGCTCACGTCTGGTCAGCCAATTCCTCTTTCACACACGATGTCGTCGCCTTTTCTTCAGAGGCGGAGCTACGGGGTGGCCACGGCCACCCCCACGCTTTAACCGGGCAACACTCAAGCAGTTACAGAGACCCCAAAGCTGCTTCCAAACCCCTTTTCCTTCTTATTTTAGACACAAACTACCCCATTAGCTGGAATTTTTAAGATCGGACATGCCGAAGTTGAAAATCCCACTTTAAAGCTTTTCTCGCAGAGATACTGCGATTGGGGAAAGAAAGCTTCTGCTTCACAGGGGAGATCCAAATCTGCCTCCAAACCGTATTTACTTCTTATTCTGGACACAAACTACCCCATACAGTTGGATGTAATATATACATGCGCTCTGGGGCATTTACTTATGGCCACCCCTATGTGAGGAATGGTCTCTCCCCAGTGAAAAATTTCTGGCTCCCGCCACTGCTTTTCTTTTTGGTAAATTCTTTACAAAGAAGAGCGCAAATTCACCAAAGCAGCACGTTTTTTGGTGATAGCATACTGTTGCTGTTGTCTACGTCTTCTTCTACTACTACCCTGCCCCCATTTATTGTTGCATGTCGGGATTGTTCAAGACCCCGACCCGTCTCTGAGGACGTACATTGTGAGAAGTCAGATCGCATCCGAGCGTCGGTTTGTACAGTGAAGACACACATGCAAGCTGTAAACTACTGAACTCTGCGCCTGATTTGCACAATTTGAATTGGTGTATCCCAGGATTTACCGATGATTGAACTCTGAAATGAAAAATGACTAAAAAATTAGAAAGAGCCACTCTTCTGAATGGTTCTTTAGAAGAAACGGATCTTCAAAGAGTCATAAATCCCATCTCTAGTGGTTCAAAAGGACCAAATAAAGGAAGCGTCTGCCTAAAACTGAGTCCCACATCTCAGTTTCAGTAACTCATCTGGTTTAAGTAAACAGTTTTTTTTTTTAAAAAAAAACAGAGGTTTGGAGGAGAAACGTGTGACTGATGCTGCTGCAGAGAAGTTAAAGCCTTGCCGGGAGGAAGTGGGAGATAATCTGCTAAATAAGTGAGGGAAGCGCAACCAGCAGAAAGACTGGCATTCAGCTCTAACAGCTCAATTACATTATCTGTTAATGCGGGTCACAATGCGGGACAGCGGGCAAGAACAGCCTGGAAACGGGGCAACTTTTTTTTTTTCTTCTTCTTTTGCCACAGCGACATACTTTCCTGCCAAGAGGGGCGACGCCCATAAGGGTTAACCTTAGTCTCGTGCACGAGAAAAAACTTTAAATTTGTTCTAGTGCGTCAAAATCCTCAACTGATTAAGTTATTAGATCTGTTAGTTCAAATAAATAAGCAAATTAATCAAACTTTTCGATCTCGCTTTTGTTTACCCATCCACCTCTACTTTTTAACCTGTGCACGCGCACCAAAATGGAGGCCAGGTGATACTGATCCAAGAAAAAACAAAAAAAGAAGAATGAAGAAGATGAAGGTCACCAGTCATGGTTAGAAAAGTTTTGTGTGTGTGTGTGTGATGTAAAACTAAAGTGTCCTACCTTGTTCTTTACTTCCGCGGATAAGCCGTAAGCGGGACCTTTGTTAAAAGAAGCCATCGCTAAAAACGTCGGGACTTTAGGCTGTTTGGATAAAAGCGACACACCGACTTGTGGAATAAAATCTCCGCTTAATTATCCTCGACTTTCTCTTCCAATGAAAGCTCGGAGAGAACTGAATACTTCCTTTCTGTTTTACGGCGGCCAATTAAAACGCTCCCACGGTTCCTGCCAAAGAGTAGCGACGCCGGTCAGGATGGTTCCCTGCTGTCGGGCCGCTGGTTCGCCGGAGCAATGACCGCCGGGGAGCGGAGGGTGGCTCTTATAGCCGGCGGACCAGGACGGAAAAAAGACTTAATGAATATTCAGACCATCAAACTTCATTACGCAATACAGAAAGGCTGTTCAAAATGCACGTAAAATCACAATTATGTCATCAGAGGTTGTAAAACTGAATTACAAAAGTAATCTGGTAAACATTTGACTTGACTAAATATGGTAAAGTGGATAATTAATTATTTTGGGACGATATAAAATGCACACACACACACACACTTTTGTTTTTATATCCCCGTGGGGTAGCGTCCATTGACATAATGCATTCCCTAGCCCTTTACCCTAAACGCCCATAACTGATTGCCTAAACCTAACCCTTGTCCTAATCCTAACCAAAGCCTAATTGTAACTTATGCTGCGTTCCATTTGAACTCGGAAGTCGGAAATTCCCAGTTCCGAGTAGGAAGTTTCAACTGGAACGGCCCCCTGAAGTCGGATTTCACACTCGGAAAGTCGGACAACTTTCGCAGCTCCGAGTTCAGATTTAAAGATGGCCGCGCCCAGTGTTAGCAGTTTTTGAAGCTCCTGTAATTTTACATTTATTTACACTTCTTACTTATATTTTGCTGCATTAAATCAGTCTTACACGTAGTATTGGTTTATACAGATGTCAAGGGAAGCTGCTGTAGTGTAATTCACATTTTCATGTGATTTATGTGAACTACAACGCCAGCTGTGCTAACAACGGCTAATAACAATAGCCTTAGCAAACACGTTGTTTTGCTAGGCTAGCTAACTGGTTTTCCAACCAGTGAGCTGGAACGCAAGTTGGTCGGGTGTGACGTCATCCCCCAGTTCCCACTTCCCAGTTCCGAGGAAAATGGAACGCAGCATTAATCTCTAAAACCTAATCTTGACCCTCAGAACGGGATTTGGACCCGTAGGGGCCGGGAAAATGTCCCCACGAGGGCAAGACGTCCCCAAGGTGATGGTAAAAATCCAGAACATGGTCCCCACAATGTTGCAAAAAAACACACACGTAGTTTATATATAAACTAAACTATTGTAGTTTATATATAAACTACAATACAATACTACTGCTACTAACATTATAGTTATAACAATAACACAATGAAAAAATACAATAATACAATAATGTTATTGAACAATGGTCAGCAGCAATAATAACAATCTACACAAAAAGTATAAAAGATATCCAGTCAATTTTGTTGCCAATCTTCAAATTGTTCTCTAATCACCACCAAAGCCACGTTATTGATATTTATTTTAACTAAACTAACTAAAAGAGTAAAACTGGTATTTAAAGGGTTAAAGTCTAACAATTATTATGTTTGTGAATTTTGAGCAGGTCTGAAGCTGTTCACGTGATTTATGAAAAAAAGAGTAGGAAAAATACTGACGTATAATAATCAGGGGTGGGATACAGTGAAATACTGCGATATTTCCATATGCCGATATCATATTGATATTCAAAAATGCGGTATCTACCTAGTTTACAAACAAAATCTCACAAGATTTCATCATTCTGTAAATAAGGACAAATCACCAAAAAAAAAAAAAGCCACTTCAAGCTGCACAAAAATTGCAAGAATGATTTCCAGTCCAGATTTGTTGCCAATCTTTGAAATGTCTTCTCACCATCACCAAAGCCACGTTACTGATATTCATTTTCTAGAAAATATTGAACTTTTTGTTTGTTGTTCATATAAATGGATAACTTAAACAGTTAAACTGGTATTTAAAGGGTTAAAGTCTTAAAAGTCAATAAGAAAACCATCACTAATCCCACTCCTTTAATTATTGAAACCTTTGAGATATATAATAACAAATTCACAGCTGATATACTGTAAGGAGAACAACAACAAAAAAAAAAGAAGTTTTATGCAGATAAATTTATCCAGGCTTCAAAAGACATCAAATCGACTTGGAACGTTATTAACAATTTACTGAACTGAAGATAATTCACAAATGAAGTGTCATGTGACTGCCCCCAACTTGTTTCTTTATTCCTGCATATAATTCCTGCTATCCAGCAGCTGCTGCACCTTGACAGAAACATCTGCGGTCTGACATTAATTTCAGCCAAAACCCGACAAGTTTTCGCTATTTAGCAAAACTATTTCAGTTCACTGATTTCTTCAGGGAAGATGAACTTGAACTTGCAATGATGGCACAAACCAGAAAAAAATGGTTTGGGAGAAGCATCTCATCTGCATTATGTGAAATTATTCAGCTACAGTTTGAACCATTCTAGTTCATGCTACTTAGTCACTCCTCTTAATGAAAATTTAATTTTCCTACTTCACTGAACTTAAAAGTTGAAGTGAAATACAATCAAGTTTTTATCAAGCATTACTGAAAATTTTAAGGGCAACCAGTTTCCCAAAATTTTTTAAGTAAATTCAACTTATCCAGGTTTAGAGTGTACATGTGTGTGCTAAACAATAAATCAAATCAATCAAATCAAAATTATTAAATGTTTCAGAATTTTGAGCAGGTCTGAAGGTGTTCAAGTGATTTATGAAAAAAGGGTAGAAAAAATACTGATGTACGATAATTAAGAGTGAGAAAAATATCGATACACTGAAATATCGTGATATTTTCATATGCCAATATCATATTGATATTTAAAAATGCGGTATCAACCTTTTACGAACAAAATCTCGTGAGATTTCATCATTCTGTAAATAAAAAAAGCCACTTCAAGCTGCGCAAAGTACGAATGATATCAAGTCAATTTTTGTTGCCAATCTTCAAAATGTCCTCTAATCACCACCAAAGCCACATTACTGATATTTATTTTCTAGAAAATATTCAACTTTTTGTTTGTTGTTCAGATAAATTAATAGCTATAACAGTTAAACTGGTATTTAAAGGGTTAAAGTCTTAAAATTATTAAACTTTTGTGAATTTTGAGCAGGTCTGAATGTATTCAAGTGATTTATGAAAAAAAAAAAGAGTAGAAAAATACTGATGTATGATAATTAGGGGTGGGAGACAGTGAAATATCACGATATTTTCATATGCTGATATCATATTGCTATTCAAAAATGCGATATCTACCTATTTCTCGTGAGATTTCAATGTTCCGAAGCCTTGTGACGAATCACCACACAAAAAAGCCACTTCAAGCCGCTTTGAGCTGGGAGGGGGTCCGACTAATGTTTGGTAACAAATATTGGTGAAATGAAAGAGTTTGTGGCAGATAATGCCATATTTACAGGCTGTGCGAGGTTGCCCCCATCACTTCCATTATATTGGACATACGCTGATCTGGAGTGGATCTAAATATCTCCTGAAGGGGTTTAAGTTGCACCAGAACTATCTGGGTGAGGAAATAAACGGATTTATGCTAGAAAATAGTTCCAGATTGAAAAAAAACCCAAAGTTCCCCTTTAATGTGCCCACGAACTGAAGCTGAGCTTCAGATTTATAAAACTCAAACACACTTAACGCAGCATTTGTGAGTCTGGAGATGCTGGAACAAGCCGGTGGGGATGCTCCTCTCGCTGTCGTTGCTACTCTTTGGTTGACACCATGTTAATCGAGCCCGAGACTCCTCCTCCTCCTGCTCTTCCTCCCCTCGCGATTTATATCAAAAACTCCTTATATGGAGAGAAACTTCCCAAATTCCTGAAGAGGAGTGATTCTCGGGTCCACCCCGCATACCAGACGAGCAGCGGACGAGACAAATTGTCGCACTTTTCTGACTCAACCTCAAAGAGAGAAAAAGTTTTTGTTTTTTTAAAAAAGTACTGAAGCAGCACGAGCTACTGCGGTGACGTAATGTCGGTGCTGAGGAGTTCTACATTGCATCCAGTCTTATCTGGCATGCCAGGATATCTGAAGGGGGTGGGGGGTTATTCTGGGGTCAGAGGGTCCATTTATGATTATTATTCATTTAAAAGAGTTTCTGAACTGTGAAGCAGGAGCATCGCCGGGGGTCATTATTAAAGTTTTATCTGAAATCTATCGTGTTCTGTTTAATGATGAGTAAAAACCCTGGAAAGTAGGCGAGCGGTGACCTCAGCGTCTGCTCAGAAAACAGCTGTTTCCCTGAGTGTCTGTTGCAAAGGATGACGTCATCCAGGTGTGATTCAGAGTCTAAACGTAAACACGCCCGAGGGGAGGGGGGTGTTAGTCCTGATAGCTGTGGTTTACAAGCGTCAGCTGACTGCGTCATGCAGAGAATGATGCAGGGATGAGACTTCTGTAATCTCCCATCAGGTCCCGATTTCCTCCAGAACCGCTTTAATTCCAGGTGTGATGGATCCAAACAGGTGTTAGAAACATTCCTCGACATGAAAACATCACAGTTGCTGCAGATTCACGGTGAGAAACTTCCATCAGAAGCAGCTCCTCTGTGGTCATGAAGGGATGGACGTGGTCAACAATACTCAGGTAGGCTTTGGTGGTTAAACCGCCTCGTTGGTGTGAAGGAAACCCCCCACCCCCCCCCCCCCCCCCATCCCACCAGCAGCAGCCCGAAGCCTTGATCCAAGGCAAGATGGATCCATGTTCGTGATGTTTCTGAGCCGAGCATCTGAATGTGGAGCTGAAATGGAGACTCATCAGACCAGCAACGTTTCTCCATCTTTATTGTCCAGTTCTGGTGAGTCTGTGTGAATCATAGTCTCAGTTTCCTGTTCATAGTCTGGGGGGTCTGGTCTTCTGCTGCATTCTGGTCCAGATATGGAAGAGAATTAGGACCACTGAAGAAAAGAAAAATAAATAAAATTCTGAGAAAAGTCAGAATTCTGACTTCTAGATTCGGGATAACGAATAGCAACGTCTCAGTGGGTTGTGATCAAGTGACAAACTCTGCTAGGGAACAGTGAGCCTACTTTCTTTTTTGTCTTACAGCAGAAATAAACATGTTTACATCTAAAAGAAATACACTAACATCTGAA
Organism: Atherinomorus stipes; assembly: GCA_023101725.1. Classification (NCBI taxonomy): domain Eukaryota; kingdom Metazoa; phylum Chordata; class Actinopteri; order Atheriniformes; family Atherinidae; genus Atherinomorus; species Atherinomorus stipes. The sequence goes on along the minus strand of JALJCO010008842.1, from coordinate 224,747 downwards.
AAAAACATGTTTACATCCGAAAAAACATGTTTACAGTAGAAATAAACATGTTTACATCTGAAAAAAACATGTTAACATCCGAAAAAACATGTTTACATCTGAAAAAAAAACATGTTAACATCCGAAAAACATGTTTACAGTAGAAATAAACATGTTAACATCCAAAAAAACATGTTTACAGTAGAAATAAACATGTTTACATCTGAAATAAACATGTTTACATCTGAAATAAATATGCTAACATCTGAAAAAACATGTTTACAGTAGAAGTAAACATGTTTACAGCAGAAAAAACATGTTTACATCTTAAATAAACATGTTTACAGGAGGAATAAACACGTTTACATCTGAAAAAAAACATGTTTACAGGAGAAATAAACATGTTTACATCTGAAAAAAAAATTTTTATATTTTTTTTTATTTTTTTTTTTTTTTTAAAATTTTCTTTTATTTTCATAGGAGGGAGCGGGGCGGGAGGCGGCGGGACCCGGCGCCGACTACCTCTCCCCGGGCCCCCCCCCCAATAATTCAAAACATGTTTGCAGCAGAAATAAGTGTCGTCCTGCCGACCGGTGGCTAACAGTTAGCTCCTTGTTCGCTAAAATTTTATTGAGGCAATCACTCCCATGAGGTGTTTTCTGTAACGTCCAATCAGACGTTTGCACCTGTTGACAGGTATTTTGGTCCACTGCTCATGAGCAAAGTGCTCCAATTGATCTGGCAGTTTTTTTTTTTTTTTTTTTAAATTCTTTTAAACTACAAAAGCAACATTTTATTTCACTTGATTATAATTTAGTAATTTTTTTTGTTTGTTATTTGAATAACTATTGTGAATTTAGCATTTTCTTTAATTGGAAGGAATAATTTTGAGGTCTACCGATGAAACTTGTCCAAACATTTTTATCTAGCCAAAAACTATCTCAAAGTTAAATTTAATATCGACATTAAAGTGAACTGTACAGGGTTCCCACTCTTTTCTAGAAGTTGTTTTCCAGGACATTTTCAGGACTTTTTCAGCTGCTGCAGTCCAAGTTAAGTTATTACTACATAGAGTCATAACTTCCATCACAAGCTTTTGGAGAAGTGTCCTACAATTGTAGCTTATATTTTTTTACAGTGATGAAGTAAAGATGAAGAAAATACAAATCAGCGACTAAGCAGAGAAAACAGAGATGAAGCGGAGACAAAGCTGCGACGAAGCTGTGATGAAACCGCGACGAAACGGCTATGGAGACAAAACAGCAACATAGCGGCGATGAGGCTCCAATGGAACGGCGACGAAACAGCTTTGAAGCTGCCATGAAATGGTGACGAAACAACAACATAGCGGCAACGTAGCTGTGACGAAACAGTGACAAAACAGCAACGAAGCTGCAACGAAATGGTGAAAAAACAGCAACGAAACAGCAACAGTGGAGACGAAACAGTGACAAAACAGCAAGGAAGCTGCGACGAAACAGTGACAACAGCAAGGAAGCTGTAATGAAACGGCGACAAAACGGTGACGAAACAGCAACATAGCGGCGATGAGGCCTCAAGGAAACGTGACGAAAGAGCAACGAAATGGTAACAAAACAGCAATGAAACAGCAACAGTGGCGACGCAACAGTGACAAAACAGCATCAAAGCTGCGATGAAATGGTGACAAAACAGCATCAAAACTGCGATAAAAAGATGACAAAACAGCAACAAAGCTGCAACATAGTGGCAACAAAGGTGCGATGAAACGGCAACAAGACACTGATGAAACAGCAATGAAGCTGCGATGAAACAGCTACGAAGCTGCAACGAAACAGCTACGATGAAATGGCAAACGAAACGGCAATATAGCGGCGACCAAGCTGCGATGAAATGGCAACAAAACAGCAACAAAGTTGTAATGAAACGGTGAAGAAACAGCAACGGCGATGAGGCTTCAATTAAACGGCGACAAAACAGCAACGAAGCTGCAACAAAATGTTGACAAAACAGCAACAGTGGCGACGAAACTGCAATGCACTGGCAACGAAACGGTGACAAAAAAGCAACGAAGCTGCAGCGAAACAGTGACAAAACAGCAACGAAGCTGCAACGAAACAGTGACAAAACAGCAACGAAGCTGCAACGAAACAGTGACAAAACGGCAACGAAGCTGCAACGAAACAGTGACAAAACAGCAACGAAGCTGCAACGAAACAGTGACAAAACGGCAACGAAGCTGCAACAAAATGGTGACAAAACAGCAACGAGTGGCGATGAAACAGTGCAAAACGGCACCGAAGCGCAACGAAACGGTGACAAAAAAGCAACGAAGCTGCAGCGAAACAGTGACAAAACAGCAACGAAGCTGCAACGAAACAGTGACAAAACAGCAACGAAGCTGCAACGAAACAGTGACAAAACGGCAACGAAGCTGCAACAAAATGGTGACAAAACAGCAACAGTGGCGACGAAACTGCAATGCACTGGCGACGAAAAGGTGACAAAAAAGCAACGAAGCTGCAGCGAAACAGTGACAAAACAGCAACGAAGCTGCAACGAAACAGTGACAAAACAGCAACGAAGCTGCAGCGAAACAGTGACAAAACAGCAACGAAGCTGCAACGAAACAGTGACAAAACAGCAACGAAGCTGCAGCGAAACAGTGACAAAACGGCAACGAAGCTGCAACGAAACAGTGACAAAACAGCAACGAAGCTGCAACGAAACGGTGACAAAACAGCAACGAAACAATGACAAAACAGCAACGAAGCTGCAACGAAACGGTGACAAAACAGCAACGAAGCTGCAACGAAATGGTGACAAAACAGCAACGAAACAGCAACAGTGGCGATGAAACAGTGACAAAACAGCAACGAAGCTGCAACGAAACGGCACGAAACAGCAAATGTAGTGGCAACTAAACACCTTTGAAGCGCAGATGAATCAGCAACGAAGCTGTGATGAAACAATGAAATGGCGATGAAACGTGACAAAACTGCGACAATTTTGTGACAAATTTGCGGTGAAACGGCAACAAAGCAGTGACCAAACAGCGATGTAGCAGCAACGAAACAAAGACAAGGAGAAAAAAATCATTTTCCAGGACATTTCACTCTTCTCATTTTCCATGTGGCAGGAAAAATATCCTATCATTTTCCAGGTTTTCCAGGATGCGCGGGAATCCTGTCGTGTTTGAAAGACTCACCAGAAAATGCTTTAGAATTGCCATGATAAATTTTTTTTGCAAAAATGGCTGAAAATATTGAAGTTTCTTCCCATTTTATTTGAAAAACACTACTTGGTCATCAATGAATATTCTATGAATAACTTTGAGGACTGTTGATGGGGTGTGACAGTCTGAATTATTCCAGTAGGAGTTGCTACCAGTGGTTATTTTCTTGATAAAGATTCATAACTGATCTTGAAGATCCACGTGCAGGAACAAACTCTCCGTCGAGATAAAACACTGGAACCGACCCACGAGATTTAGACATTTTATTTTTCAAACAACTGAGATGTTAAACACTGAACAAATAAAGATGCCCCCCCAGTCAAAACTCCAGAAAAACAGATTGGTAACCAGTTGTAGCATTTGTCCTTTATTGCCAGCTGTTGTGCAGCTTCAACCTTCCCTACATCAATACAAAAATGTTAACATAAAACGGTGCATATACCAGCGTCGTGGAGAGCGCCGGATCTGGATTCCTCACAGATAAACCCAGCTCCGGACAGGCGTGTTCAACGTGAAACCGAACCCAGACTTACCATTTACCAAGGCACATCGGTAGGGATGAATGAGAGGGTGAATGGACAGAGAGGCGGCCCATCAGGACTCAGGTCATGTGAGAAAAGTGGCCGTTGCATATAAATGGAAATCAAATTTAAGCATTAGTCGTTCATTTCATGGAAAAAGCCGAGAATATCCGACCCTCATGGCTTCCTCCCCCCCCCCTCCTTTTTTTCTGTTTACTAAATTTAACAACACAAGCAAAAGGAAATGCTACCTCCTGACCTGGAAATATGTCGGAAACTCTGAAAAAGAAAGAGCTGTGGGCACATAATGTGGGAGCATCAGTCGCTATTCTTACTCGCATGAAGCCGATGAGGACAGACAAGTTGTCAACTTACGTACGAGTGCATCAGAGGTCACAATGCTGTACATTCACTAAGGCTGTTTAACTCCGAAAATACTGTCCAACAACTTCAGAAGGCAAACAATGTTAAAGGGAACAGAAAAAGTTCAGCATATCCTCACTTCCGTCTCACAAAAACCAGAATCAACCCTCCTGATTTCACCTTTACATACAATTTTTCTCTTTTAATGCACTGAATTGCCATTTTTAAATCAGTTGCACCATTTTATAGGGATGCACCATATTGGAATTTTGGCCGATATCCGATATTTTAAAACTCATGTGACCAATAACAGATATCGATACTGATATTAAAGCTGAAAAAATAAGCAGTCATTGCAAATAGGAGTTTCCAACACTTAAAAAAGTAGGAGTGGGAAAAAAATAAAGATACACTGAAATATCACGATATTTTCATAAGCCGATATAACGGGACATCGATCTATTTTATTTACAAAATCTTGCCAGATTTCATTGTTCTGTTGCAAAATCTCAATATTTCGTGAATTCCCACGAGATTTCGTAACAGAACGATGAAATATCGCGAGATTTTGTAACGAAAATAGATTGATACCACATTTATAAATGTCATATCTATGAAATATCGTGAAAACAGAGCCTATGAAAATATTGTGAAATTTTTGTGAATTCATAACAGAATGATGAAATATCGCAAGATTTCATTTGTAAAATAGATTGAGGCTTCTTTAAGTGTCAACATATCAGCATATGAAAATATTGCGATATTTCAGCGTATCAATATTTTTTCCCACCCCTCGTCTTTAGAGGTTTTAAAGTCTGTAAAAAAAAAAAAAAAGTTTAAGAAGTTTTGGGGGTCTTTTAGACTTTAGAAACAGCTACCTGATAGGTTAAATATCGGTAGGGTGGCTGATGTCAGATATCGTGCATCCCTACTACTTTACTTGGACTATTTGAAACCTTTTCGGTCAACTTTTAGCTTCTGATTGCAGGATTTGTACGAGCTGACGAGACGTGTGAAAGACGGCGGGAGGTGGACTCTGGAATGTCAACAACCAAAACATCAGGCCAAGCTCAACCAAGGATCATGCCAACAGCTGCTCGCCTCCTCTAAACGCCGTCGAGGCAGACGGTAATGTAACCCAAACAGACCAAAGAAAGAAAGAAAAAAAGCTGGTTTGATGAACATCCCATAAATGAACTGGTCAAAAATAAATAGATGTTTACATGATAGGAAATTTATAATTTACTCTTTATATTTCACATAAAGCCTCTTAACTATGTCCCAGTATTTCATACCTGGGACATGTGCAGCTCTAACTGTGCAGGATGACCCCCCCCCCCCTTCCTCTCCTCCAGGCTGCCGGTCAAATGAAAACAGCGTCTTGGGGGACAATTCAGACCTTTAAAATTCACATTGTTGTTACAGTTCTGGCGCTGCGGCCCCCCAGTTAGAAAATAAAACAGAAACAGCCCTTGATATCACAAACTCAACTATTTTTTTAATCTTTATGCCTTTTAATACCAAAATGATCACAGAGAGAGGCGTTTGGGGGGGTGGGGGGGGAGTTTAGCGGCCCGGTTCGTGCCAAACTCACAGTGGACAAACAAAATCACGAACCACGTGGTCTGTGCGGGGAGCTGAGCGGAAACGGCGACCTCGCCCGCCCCCCCCCTCAGTCTAGGCAAACGTATGGCAGGATGTTCAGTTTGCTTTCGTCCCCGTGAGGGTCCAGTGATATGCACTCTGTCCAGTCGAACCAGGCGCCCTTGTTGTCGTAGCAACCGTTCACCCCCGGCCAGTGCTGCGTATGTATCCGCTCCAGGTCGTCGCCAGTGACGTCCCGGCTCTCGCCCGGTAAATCCCCCACCGAGCTGTCCGTCTGAAGAACGTGCGTTTTCCTCAACTCCTTGATCTCCTGCTCTTCCCTTTTTAGATACTCGGACATGAAAAAGTGTGCGCTGGGGGCCTGCACCCCCGACGAGGTGAGCACGTTGCTCTGAAGGTTCAAGTAGGACTGGATGATCTCGTTCCTGGACAGATCCTTCCAGTTGGTGTGGTGGAAAGGGCTGGGGCCGGGCCCCTGGCTCGGGGTGGTGGCGGCGGCGGGCTGTGGCGCTCTGCTGTCCGTCCTCCCCCTGAACTCTGCGGGGTCGGGGGGTAGGGGTAGGGGTGGGGGCGGGGGCCTCCTCTGTCCGGGACGCTTCTTTATGCAGCAGAGGTTTAATCTGCCCGGTGACGGGGTCGAACGTTAGCCTGCGCTCTTTTAACCGCACGGGTTTGGTCGTGTCCTCTAGTCTCTGTCCGTCCAGGTTGACGGCGTAGTCTCTGGACCTGTACTTCCTCCGGCGGTGCTCCGAGTTGGGCGCCGTCGGCCCGTCCGCGTCCTCCGCCGGCGCTCCCTCGTATTTCAGTCTGTGTAATTCCGGGGAGGCCGAAGGGGATTCCAGTGTTGCAGGTGTGTCGTGGGGGGGGCAATGCGAGGAGACGTCTGCCGGGTGCGTCCGGAGAGAAGGCGGCGGTGGCGGCTGGCTTGGGGACGACAGCGGGGAGTCTCTTGGGGGAGGGCTGGGGACCGGCGTGGCTTTGGCGGCGTACGTCGACGAGCGCTTGGAGACGGCGTCCTGCTTCAGGCTGCGGGGGCTGGACGAGACGCTGCGGGGGCTCCGGGCCTGGTAGCAGCCTTCGTCCAGGCGCGCCTGCTGCTGCATCACGGCCACTTTGATGAGCGAGGACGTGCTGGGGAGCTTGGCCGCGGCGGGGGAGCTGGGCCGGGGCTTGACGGCGTTCACCGGAATCCTGCCGACTTTGTCATTATCCAGGTGATCGACTCGAGGAGAGGGGACCACCTCCTGGTCGGGGACGTCCGGGCTGCCTGCGATGCCGTTGGTGGGGGGCGGTGAAACTGAATTATCGTACGAAGCCATCTTGCAGATCTTTTCCGGCAAGTGCACGCCGCTGTCCCGGTTCTCCGCCCGCCGCTTGCGGCTGCCTGATTTCTCAGCTTTAGGCGAGTACGTGTTGTGAACGTCATTTCGGATTTTAACTTCGGGGACTCCTTTCCCCAACACAGAGATGTCAGGAGAGGCGGTGTCGGCTCTGCAGGGATGCGAGCTGCCGTTGGTGGACCCCGGGCCGCTCGCGGGCACAGCTGGCCCCGGCTCGATCAGTTTCTGCCAGTTTTTCAAGAGTTTCTTAGCACGTTTTGCCAGATCTTCGTCGTTGGTCTTCTTCCTGACATCGTTGATCAGCTTTCCAAGCCGAGTTTCCTGTAAAACAAAATCCAGAAATATTACAATCTTATTTCTACGTGTTCTGTTCATCAATCACATCAAACTTTATTTATAAAGGGCTTTTCTGACGAGGGCAACACAAAGTGCTTCACATAGTAATAAAAAGATTAGCATATGAAGATAAAAGAAAGCCTTCACACACCCAAGTATAGAGCCCTACGAAATCCACGATCACGGACGGAGCCACAGAATTCAACAATAAAAACGGAATTCATTATAAACGCAGAATTTCATGGAAATGAGCGACAATTTGAGTAAATATGTTTTTTTCTCAATAAAAAGTTAAGCTTCTCTTGCAGATAATATTAGCTAAATAATGATTAGTTAACACGGACCAATACATCATGTTAAGCTAGTTAACAAGAATACTGTTGTTGTTGTTACCTACATCTCTTGCTATTTAGTTCATTCATGCTAAGAATAAAGCCAATCCTCCTTCATTTCTATAGAGGACACGTTCTCATTATTGCTTCCTCTTATATGTAAAAGAAATCTTATTGCCACATTATATGGAGCTGGTCAGGCCCCCCTGACCCACTGCTGATAAATATAATGTAAGGGAAAATATATTATACAAACAGGGTTTTATGCATCCAAACTTATAATTGTGAAACTACATATTTATCCCCATATATATATATATATATATATATATATATATATATATAGACATTTATGATTGTTTCACCACAAATTGACCAACTGTTGATGTCATGCATAAAGATATTACTGTCAGGTGAAGGATAGTAGGGACGCAGGAGGAGAAAAGGCTGAAGGCTCACAGGTGAGGTTAAAAGAATAAACAATCATGAGATGAAGCATTGTGACAAATGTTAGGAGACAATCTGGATCAGAGCTTTCAAAGTTCAAACACCTGCATCTATAGTCGACCTCAAAATTATTCATACTCTCCAACTAAAGAAGAGGCTAAACTGACAACAGTAATTCAAATAACAAGAAACCAAAGAAACTAATAAATAAAAAATATTTACTAAATTACATTTTAGTCAAATAAATTGCTTTCTTTTAAATTATAGTTGAAAATTATTTATTTTAGAAACAAACAAACAAAACTATCCCTGACACATTAAAGCACCTTTCCCATGAAGTGTGGTCCAAAATACCTGTCAACAGGTGCAGAAGTATTTTTGAAAGTTACAGAAAACACCTGATTTCAGTGACTGCTTCAAAGTGTTGCATCAACAAAGTTTTAGTTCAGGAGCCCCATCATGCTTGTTCACTTATTTTATTTTTTTGTGTGTTTGTTTTAATATTTCTGTTGAACCAAAATTCAAAATTAATCTCCTTATTTTCATAGAATTTCTATTTATTATTACTTTTGTCAATTTCAACTTATTTCACTGACAACTGATTTTTTTCCCCTTCTTTAATTTTAGGGTATGAATAATTTTGAGGATGATATACATATTTTGTCGGATGAAAGAAGCAAACAGGCCAGGTTCAGGTTTTTATGGAGGCTGGTGAACTAAAGTCTGTAAACATGTGAATACATTATTTTACTGGTAAGAAACAGTAGTGAGCGACTAGCAGTGAGTTCACGAGCTGGTCAGGAACTCGCAGTAGGAACATAAACTAGTTTATTTGGCAGTATTTTTGTCATTATTGTAATTACTTAAATTAGAAGTTGCTCATGAATATTCCACCTTTTGTTACATTTATCTTAACTTGTTCAGGCGCTGCCAGGTTTATTAATAATACTTGTGTCCCCCCCCCCCACCTTTGAAATCAAAACTTCGTCCTTGCCTCCATCTGTAAGTTAATGTTGTGAATTATGTATTTCTTACTATTGGCATTTTTTCTTTATGTAAAACAGAAAAAGAAAAAAAGAAGAAAAAAGATTTGACAATGTAAAAAAAAATTAACCGTTTAGTTGGACACAAGAAAAACTAGAGTGCCATGTTTTTGCTTTAAATATGTTTAAAAGTGTGACAGCATTCAAGTTTTCATTTATAACTGAATAAATTGGCTATATTTAATTGTTTTACACACTGTATTGGTGTTAAATTTGTGCAAAATAATAACGAACTTCTTGAAAATTAAAAATGGAAAAACACTGAAAATTGGAAAAATTAAAACAGAATTTTAGAACAAATAAAATAAAACGTCATAGGTCTCTACAAGTACATAACACAGATAAACACTCTCATACACCAGGGATAAAAACAACTGAATACAATCCAACAAAAAATAAAATAGAATAAACTTAAATAAAAAAAAAGCTAGGCTAAAAGGTAATTCTTGAGCCTCTTCTTAAAAACATCATCAGTCTCTGCAGCCCTGAGCTTCTCTGGCAGGCTGTTCCGCAGACGAGGACCGTGGTGGTGGAACAAGGCCTCGCCGTGAGGTTTAGTCCTCACTCTGGGAACAATTAAACGCCGGTACCAGAGGACCTCAGGGCCCACGAGGACTCTTAGTTTACAAGCATGTCAGATACAGTCGTCCTCAAAATTACTCATATCCTCCAATTAAAGAAGGAAAATAATCAGCCGTCAGTGAAGTAAGATGAAACTGACAAAATAATAAATAAAAATTCTATGAAAATCATTCAGTTAATTCTGAACTGTGGTTCAACAGAAATACTGAAAACAAACACACAAAAAATAAAACAAGTAAACCAGCATGATCGGACTCTGAAGCTAAAATGTTGTTGAGCAACACTTTGAGACAATCACTGCAATCAGGTGTTTTCTGTAACGTCCAATCAGACGTCTGCACCTGTTGACAGGTATGTCTGTCCATGTTTATGAGCAAAGTGCTCTAATTGATCTGGAACAGTTTTGTTTGTTTGCTTTTTAAAAAATATTCTTTTCAACTACAATTCAAAATCAATATTTCATTACAATAAATTATAATTTTGTAAATTTTTATTTATCATTAGTTTCTTGTTATTCGTATTACTATTGTAAATTTAGCCTTTTTTTAACTGGAGGGTATGAATAATTTGGAGGACGACTGTATCTAACAAGGTCTAAGACCATTAAGACATTTATAAACCACTAAAGAAGCTTAAAATCATCAATAATATGAATTCTCTTACCTCGAGTGCTTCTTTGGTGATCGGATACCTCTCTAGACAAGCAATTACTTCCAGAACCACCACCATATTGCATATCTGTAAGGAAGACAAACAGTGTATACAACTTTTACTCCACACAAACACAAAGTTCATGACTGCCCTGATTAACAGAGTAAATAATAGTGTAGGTCAGGGTTACTTAATTCGGTCCCACGGGGGGCCACAATCCAGCAGGTTTTCCATGTCTCCGTGCTCCAACACAAGTTAATGAGTCACTGTGCAGAGCTGGATTGGCTACTGGGTCCATCTAATTTGAGTCAGGTGTGTTAGAGCAGGGAGAAATGGAAAACCTGCCCTCGTAGGACCGAACTGAGTAGAGATGCAGCGATCCAGTGTTTCTCCAATCCAATCCAACACGATACCTGATCTGAGTGCATCGACCCATACCCGATACCGATCCGATACTACTGTTGAATGAATGAACCGTATACTAGGGCTGCTCAATGATGGAAAAAAAATCATTATCACGATTACTTTGGTTAATACTGAAATCACAATTATTCAAACATTAATTTTCTATCAACGCGTTGCTTTTATTCAGCGTTTCTCTTTCTGTCGTAAGACACTTGATTGATAATTTGCACAAAATGTTAAAAGTCAAAATAGGCTAAAAATATCCACCTTAAAGATGTTTTGCAATATATAACATCATATGAATAAAATAAATATGCTTTGAATATTAAATAAATGGGAAAAACAAATGTATCCAAAATAAACTCCAACTGTTATGCAATTTCTCTATATTTGAAAAATAAAATAAGTATGCTTATATATATTAAAAAACATCCCAAAAAAACCTTTAAGCCTAAATCTAACATTTTTTTTAATGACACCAACAAATCACCTGGGTGGAAGCCACTGAAATGAACTTCAGAATAACTTCCAGAAAACGTGTGAAGAAAAATGGTAGTGTTTCAACTCGACTGTGTGAGTTTGGAGATCGTTAGACACAAAAACTGAAATCACAATCAAATTTTGATTAATTGCACAGCCCTACCATATACCTCGTCATGTGAGTGAAGGCATAAACATTTAGCCTTGTTTAAAAAAGGGTAACAAATTAACACAGATATAAATGTATTTACTTAATATTATCTAGTAACACATAAAGTGTACATTTACTATGATATTAATAAAACAGAAATAACTGGATCGGCCACATTCATCCAATATCCGATCTGGGTATTGGATCCCATGGCTTGATTAGCCCTGGTGTAGACGAAGAAAGAGGATTTTTACTGGAATTGCTGTTAAAATGGAGAAGATGGTGCCAATAACTGGTACTCCCTCGGTTAGTCCACCCCCCACACTACTCCTGATGATGACGATACTAGGTAGGGTTGGCATATGAAAATATTGCAGAATGTTTGTGAATTCTTACGAGATTTCGTAACAGAACGATGAAATATCGCGAGATTGCGTTCATAAAAATTGATCGATACCACATTTTTAAATGTCAATATATCAGCAGAAGAAAATATTGTGATATTTCAGTGTGTCGATATTTTTTTCCCACCCCTTCTCTTTAGAAGTTTTAAAGTCTGTAAAAAATAAGTTTTTGAAGAAGTTTTGGGGGTCTTTTAGACTTTAGAAAACAGCAGGCTGATCGGTTAAATATCGGTGGGGTGGCCGAACTCAGATACTCACATTTAAGGCCGATATAGACCGATACCGATAGGGGGGACGATTATAATGTGCACCCCTAATACTAGGAGTGCAAGATAATTATCGGGCCAGTAACATTCCAATAAGTCTGATATCATGACGTGCCCCGATAACATACATATACAATTCGAGATGCATTATAACCTTTTTTAAAAAAAACTGATACCAATAAATTTCAGCTCCTAAAGGCCGATGCCAATAACTGATAACCGATAGCATACATACCGATACATACCTTATCATGACGTTACTATTAACAAAACCAAAACGACTTTTTACTCTTTAAATGAAGAAATATTTATTTTTTTCAAGTGAAAAACTACCAGCAAGCCTCTCAAACGTTTTCTAAAAGATATCAAGCAAAACTATTTGATATCTCAAATGCACATCAACTTAAATAAGGTGCATTGCTTACTGATGCAAATAAATGCATCGGGATTACAAACTGAAAATGTGCACTTGAGAAGTAAAAAAATAAATAAAAATGATGCACTGAAGTAGTAGTAGTAAGATTTTTATTTAAGTGTCCTGCACACCATGGTGCCCAGCCCTCATGGCTTACAAGACACTCGTAAACCATGCATCACGTATCAAGGTACAAGATGGTCAAAAAGAACAATACAATACGCAAACCAAAACTTTACTGCACTAAACTGGATTGTATGCATGTTAATCTGAAAAAGTTAATTTTAAACAGCAGTAATGACTGACAGATGAGACTTGTCTATGAATATAGAGTGCATTTTTAAACAATAATTATGGCCTCATAATATGAGAGGAGCACTGCCGTGCTGACAAAAATTATTGGGGCAGATCATCATGATATCGGACTTATCGGAACGACATAATAGTTTCCTGTTATCGGTTTGATAATTATTGTGCACCCACATACAGTCATGGAGAAAATGAAGAGACCACCCTTGTTTTCTCATATTAGTTGGTCATTTTAATGCCTGGTACTATGAAAAGTACATTTGTCTGTACAAATATAATGATAACAACAAAAATTCTTACATCTATACTTATGGCATTGTACTGCCAAAACAGCTTTTAGGCATTTGAGATTTCTTTTCTGTCTCTTTTAGTCACATGACTCACACCACAGTTGGTACTTGATTGCATAACCATTATTTTTGATGGCAAGGGTGATCTCTTCATTTTTTTTGGCTGTATCATTATTTGCTCTGCTCACATTATGAGACCACAATAACTGTTCCTATTTACATAAGCAGTCAGTCATTACTGTTTACAAATAAGCTTTTTCAGACTGTTTACACAATAAATTAGAGATGCACCAATCTGATACCTGGATTGAATATTGGCTCAGATACTGACAAATTAGCTGGATGGGATACCGGGTGAATGTGGCCGATCCAGCATTCCGATGCAGTCATTTCTGTTTTTAATATCATAATAAATGTACACGTTATTTGTTAATAAATAAAATTAAGTACATTTATATCTGTGTTAATTTGTTACCTTTTTCTAACAAGCCTGATGTCTTCACTAACATGGCAAGGTATGAAGTATCTGATCGGTATTGGGTATCTGATTGGATCAGAAAAAGCTGGACCGGTGCATCTCTATCATAAATGTTTGAATCCAACTTGTCAGTGCATAATTTTCTGTTTTTAACTTCTCCATTGCACTTTTTCAGATTGCAATCCTGATGCATGTATTTGCATCAGTTCAAGGAGCCTTCATTTATGTATCAGTAACAATGCTCCTTATTTAAGTTGATGTGCATTTTCTATATTGAGTTTTGTTTGATATCCTTTAGAACATGTTTGATAGGCTTGCTGATAGTTTTTAAATGGAAATTATAATTATTTCTTCATCTAAAGAGTGAAAAGTCTTTAATTTTGTTAAAAGTATTGATGTCATGAATGGGTATGATTGTGTGTGTTATCAGGTATCTGTATCGTCCTTCAGGGACTGAAATTTCAGTTATTTACACAATGTTATAATGCATCCTAGATGATGGGAACCAAACCATACTTTTAATAAACTCCGAGCTTGTTATATCTTCCCTGCAACGTGTGTCAAGAGGACAAGCTCGCCTGGGAGACGTTAGCTGGTCTGTCTGTCAGAAACTGACCGACGTTGCAAAGAAAAGATGGCAAAGTGACAACTCCTCAAGCTTTCGTCTTTTCAGCCCACCTAACAAAAGTACAGCAGATGAGAAACAACCAGAACATCGACTATTAAACTGAATATCACATCTTATCAACGAGGAAAGTGCTGGTGGACCAACCTGCACGAGCTAATTCGGCTACAGTTAGCTTATAACTCACTTGAGAAGGAAGGATCCGACTATTTCCTAAAACGCTGCTCGCGCTAAGAGTTAGTTTCAAGCTCACATACTTTTGAAATAATTGGGTTTAACAGAAACTACAACGACGCCCCGCTCGGTTAGTAGCTCATACAAGTACCCTTCAAGTTAAATAAACATTTGTTGACACAATTAGTGGATTATATTTATTCACACCGTTGTATTTACTAAACCTGCTGTGGTGTTATGGCTAGCTTAGCAGCTAGCATGCTATGCAACGGCAGATCCCTGTCTAATCAAGGCAACTCTGTTGCTACGTAGCTAGCAAGCTAGCTGTCAACCCCGGAGCCCGAACGTCTCCGACTCTTCCGACACGTCGGTGCCGAATAAACCGTAAAACATCTTGTTTTTATAACATTAAAACAGTTAACTGGCGGCTGGCGAGCGGACTGCCATGTCAAGCTCGCGAGGCTGTGAGTAAATAAGCTAACGTTAGCTGGCTAGCCTGCTAGCCACGGCGCTACTCACATTGCTCTGACTGTCAATGGCCTGCAGCAGCCGGTCCCTCATCTGCTGCGGGGTTGCTGAGACCGTTGTCATTGCCTGCTCGGTGGGATCCGGAGGATGGAGGGAGGAATCCTCCAAAACCAAAGCCGGGGGGGAAATGATGACTCAGAAGCCGCTTCGGGGACTCGTCGGGCGCCCGAACAGCATATTTTCTGTCGCATGTAAGGTAGACGGTGAGTTTACCTCACATGGAGTGAGAAGTGTGTGGGCTGTTGACCGCTGCCTGCTGCCTGCTACGGCGCTCGCGCGACTCACTACCAGCTGCTGGATCTCTCAAGGGCCTCCTGGTGCATGCTGGGATACGAGGGCTGCGTCATGACGTCTGCACGTAACCAACCAAGTAAACATTCGTACGGTACCTATTAAATGTACAGTCATCCTGGAAATTATTCATACCCTCCAATTAAAGAAAGGACTAGATTTACAATATTAATTCAAATAACAAGAAACTAAACAAACTAATAATAAATAGAAATTACAAAAATTATAATTTAGTGAAATAAAATATTACTTTTGAATCGTGCTTGGAAATAATAATTAAAAACAAACAAACAAACAAAACTGTCCCAGACACAATTATCCTTGTTTAATTGTTTTATTTTTTGTGTTTGTTTTTAATACTTCTTGTGAACCACAATTCAAAATCAATGTCATAATTTTCATGTACATTTTTAAATTTATTATTACTTTTGTCAATTTCAACTTATTTCACTGACAGCTGATCTTTTTTCCTTCTTTAATTTGACGTAATGAATAATTTAATGATGACGACTGTATATAATGTTGCTAGTTACCTTCTGGCAATTGTAAAAACATGTTTGTGTAAAAAACAACAACAACAAAAACATTTGTACAGGTACCCTGTAAACTGTGTTATCGCTAATTAACTCTTGTATGTTTTGTCAAGAAGAAAAAAAAACTCAGAAACGACATCACATTTATTTTTTAGTGTGATGTTTTTAAAATATGTTGGAGTGACCTTTAAACTTAATTTTCCATTCAACTAAATTGTATGCAAATTATCTTTCAAGGATGTTATCTGCTACCACAGCAACTCTGAACCAAGGTTATAATCGTTTGGGATTTTTAATTAGTTTCAGTTTTTATTTAGTTTGGACTTTTTGTTTTTCAATTCAGTTTTCAGTTTTGTTATTGTTTTGAGCAGGTTTGCTAGTTTTTATTTCTTTGGGGAAATATTTAGTTTTAGTTTTGTTTTTGTTAGTTTCAGAGTCAGTTTGGTTTCTGTAAATATAGGTATTTGTCTGGTGTGACATTCAAGATCATCAGAAAGTCACTCGGAGTAAAACCGGTAGAGCAAAGTAAATAAATTAAATATATTTCATATCAACCCAAAAGGCTGCTGTATTAAACAAAGACTATTTACAAAGACTAAAACTAAGGATGCTTTTGCAACAATTTTAGTTAGTTGTAGTAAGTTTTGTTAAGACACAATACAGTTTCAATCAGTTATAATTTTTTTTAAAAAACTCTTTTTTTAAATTTCAGTTAACAATTATGTTTTTTCAATTTTAGTTTAATTTTGTTGTTAGTTGAAGTTAACTGTAATAACCTTACTCTGAGTATTGTTACTTTGAACATGTGTTTAATTTTATTATCACATATGCAAAGTTTTTCATTCACAAACAAAATGTGGAAACTCGACACCTAATATGACTCATTTTCTGTTAGAGCTGAATTCTCTGATTGTTTCCCTTAAACTGATTAATAATAAAAATTTAAAAAAGAGCAATATGTTTCTTGGTAATCATGAAAAATACTTTCCTGAAACCTCTGTCTGATATTTAATTTTTTATTCTTTCATTTAATATTCTGTAATTTTTTTTATCCCTTGTCCTTTTTTTTTTAATTCTAATTTTTATTGTTGTTTTCCTTAGTATATGTATCTTTACTCATCTTAATTATTGTGTATTTATCTTAAAACAGACTTTACATAATAATTCTCATTGCTTCTGATGTGCTGTCCCGTAATACAAAACCTGCTTTTCTTTGCATGTTTGTTCAATAAAGTAAAAAAAAAAAAAAAAAAAATCTGTACAGATTTTCACATTTATTTATTTTTTTAAATTTTAAACCACAATAGTTTTCTTGTCAGCTCTTATTTGTCAACCTGGCCAAGATACAATATTCCTTCACATTAAAGGATATTGTTTGCCACTACAACAATAAAAATAACAATGACCTTGAATATTTAGTTAACTTTGAAATTCTTCAGGCAAAATTTCATATTCGGAAAACAAAAATTTGCCAAATCTTGCCCCATCTTTCCTTTAAGAATTCGATTATACAATGAAATCCCAATTTCTAATTGAAAACAGCAAAGGTTTCAAACTCATTCATCATTATGATTCACTCTTCTCGTCGTCTGACTGAAATTATTTATTATTGTCTGTTAAACTGTCTCAATGTATGTACCTCCATTTTATTTTAACTACTTGTTGTTATTCTTATTCATTTATTTATTTGTTTGTTTGTTTAATTATTCATTCATATAAATTCTGTTTGTGTAATTTTATTTTTAATTGCCTTTTCTCGAGCCTTGTATGCAGTCCTTAATTTTTGTGTATACTTTTGTCATTGCTTCATTTGTATTTGTACCTGATTGTTAATGTGAAATAAAAAGGAAAAAAGGAAATAAAATAAAATAAAATAAAACATTCATCGCATTACCAGTGTGCATGGTGATAAAACATTTTTAGTATTATGATACTTGAATGGGAAAAAGTTTGGACATTACATGTCTCAACATGTCTCAAAGTGTTGCTCAACAAAATGTTATTGGAGCCTCATCGTGCTTGTTTACGTCTTTTATTATTCGTGTGTTTGTTTTTTATATTTCCGTGTAACTACAATAAAAAAATCAAAGTCATTATTTTCATAGAATTTTTATTTATCATTACTTTAGTCAATTTCAACTTATTTTACTGACAGCTGATTTTTTTCCTTCTTTAATTGGAGGGTATGAATGATTTTGAGGACGAGCAACACTTTGAGACAATCACTGCAATCAGGTGTTTCTGTAACGTCCAATCAGACGTCTGCACCTGTTGACAGATATGTCGGTCCATGTTCATGAGCAAAGTGCTCTAATTGATCTGGAACAGTTTTGTTTGCTTTTTAAAAAATATTCTTTTCAACTACAATTCAAAATCAATATTTCATTACAATAAATTATAATTTTGTAAATTTTTATTTATTATTACATTATTGGGTTCTTGTTATTTAATTATCTATTGTGAATTTAGTCTTTTCTTTAATTGGAAGGAATAATTTAGAGGACGACTACCTTTAAAACTTGTTCAAATACTTTTATCTAGCCAAAAACAATGTCAAAGTTAAATTTAAGATAGACATTCATGTGAACCGAGTGTTTGAAAGATTCACCAGAATCTGTTTTGGAATTTCCGTGGTAAAATTTTGGGAAAAAATTGATGAAAATGTTTTTTGTTTGTTTTTTTTTCACTGTTTTGGAAAAACAATATTTGGTCATCAAAATGACATAAACATATTCATATCATTAACCTTTTTGTTTTATAGTCAGTTGGTACGGTAAGTTTTATAAATATTACTCAATATTTCATTTACTCAATTAAAGACTGAAGAATTCAAAAGTTATTTAAACATAATCATTAAGTTACTATTGAAAACCTGGAGTTAAAAGGAAAATTATAACACAATTCAGTTATTTCTTTATTCATATTATTGCATTGCTCTGCAGTTCCACTGTTGTGGAAGGAACTAAACCAAATGTTGAACATGGATGTTTTTTGTCACATAAATATCCAGAGTAATATTAATGAATATTATTCAGTATGACAGCGTTCCACCAGCAGATGGAGTCCTGCTGTTTAGAAACCGCAGGACTCCATCTGCTGCTTCTTTGGTAAAATAACCCAAGTTTTTATTAGTTTTCATTTATCTATTTATTAATTTTGTGCATTATGTTTTATCACCTTTGCGTGTGTGTGTGTGTGTGTGTGTGTGTTTCCTTTGTAAAATTTCCAATTAAATCCCCTTTTGATTCGCTCAAATGAAGTTTGTGTTGATGTGGGAACAAAGTAACAAGTAAATTGGTTTTTGTTGTCGGTGTATGTGAGAAGAGAATAAAAAAGGAAAAAGAAAAAGGGAAAAAAAACTATTAAACTTAATTAACTTAATAAAATGCAACAACCACATTTTACACCATATTTTTGTTTCCTTTGTTACCAGAATGGAGGAAATTCATTTTAAAATGATAAACAACATTTAGCATGTTAAAAGTTGAGCAGAATGAATATTTATTGTAAAAATACACATTTTCATACAAAAGTATAATTTTTCAAGCTTTCTCCCAATTTTCTGGCATTCACAAATGATTTAAGTAATTTCTGAAAGTGGTGAGATCTGCGTTTAAGCTTCCCGAAATATTAGTAAAAAAAAAGGGGGCCCAGTAATTTCTCTAAGTATGTGCTTAGATTTTAAATTCTTATTTTTTGTTTCTCTATCTATCTAATATACAGTATATATATATAGCCAAAAAGCTTCAGTGGGCACGTTTACATGGAGACTTTTTTCTCTTTCGGTATGAAATCATTCTGATTGAGGATTTCAGGGCTGCTGTTTCCATGGGAACTAATTCATTCGGATCTGGAGTGTACATGCCCCAACATTTACTCAGAATAATTCTGTCTGACATGCGCAGAATGATGTAAATGAAGTTATTTATTAAAGAAGAAGGTCTACAAACTGATCATCACGGTTGTTGTGGTTTCTGCAGGACTTAATCCAGCAGCTGATCCTCAGACGCTCCTGCTGGATTAAGAGAAAAAGGCGTAGAGACAGAATTTGAATTAAAAACAAACTTTCTGTTGCCGTCCAAGGAATTACATTGTTCACAGCCATCTGTTAAAGTGAGGAAACGTCACTCGTTGCACGCTGACGTCTTGTAGAAGCAAACTCACAACTTTCCAATTCAGCGTTTATATGATACCCTGTTCGGTTTGGGGAAAGGAATATTCTGCCCCCGTGAAACCGAATGAAAATTCATTCGGTTCAGCACTTTTCATTCGGAAAGAGGCGTTTACATGGAACATTTTCATTCCGAAAGAGTTTTTAAACTGAAAGCAATCGGTATATTTGGCTCCATGTAAACCCAGCTAGTAACATCCCATTCCTGATCCGTCGGGTTCAGGATGACGTTGGTCCACCTTTGCAGCTAGAACAGCTTCATCTTCTGGGAATGCTGTCCACAAGGTTTAGGAGTGTTTCTGGGAATCTTTGACCATCTTCCAGAAGCACATTTGTGAGGTCACACTGATGTTGGACCAGAAGGCCTGGCTCTCAGTCTCCGCTCTGATTCATCCCAAAGGTGTTCTATGGGGTTGAGGTCAGGACTCTGTGCAGGCCAGTCCAGTTCCTCCACACCAGACTCTGCATCCAGGTCTTCATGGACCTGCTTTGTGCACTGGTGCACAGTCATGTTGGAAGAGGAAGGGGCCAGCTCCAAACTGGTCCCACAAAGTTGGGAGCATGGAATTGTCCAAAATGTCTTAGTATGATGAAGCATTCAGAGTTCCTTTCACTGGAACTAAGGGGCCAAGCCCAGCTCCTGAAAAACACCCCCACACCATAATTCCCCCTCCACCAAACTTTACACTTGGCACAATGCAGTCAGACAAGTACCGTTGTCCTGGCAACCGCCAAACCCAGACTCCTCCCTCAGATTGCAGATGGAGAAGCGTGATTGGTCCCTCCAGAGAACGCCTCCACTGCTCTAGAGTCCAGTGGCGGCTGCTTTCCACCACTGCATCCACGCTTTGCATTGCACTTGGTGATGTATGGATGGATGCAGCTGGTTGCCATGGAAACCCATTCCATGAAGCTCTCTGTCACTGTTCTTGTTTTTTTTTTTTTTTTTTTTTTTCTTTTATTTTTTTTTTTTTTTTTTTTTTTTTTTTTTTTTTTTTTTTTTTTTTTATAATAAAATTAAAGAAAAAAAGAAAAGGAAGGAGAGGAGAAACTTTCTTAACTAATGTAAAAAACCCCAATCTTTTTAATATTCAATATAACCCAAATAAGAGAAAGGTCACCTTCCCCCAATGGAAGTAGAGAAGAGGTACAACCTAGTCAGCGTGATGGGAAGTCTCTGTCACTTTCTTAAGCTGATCTGGAGGCCACATGAAGTTTGGAGGTCTGTAGTGATTGACTCTGCAGAAAGTTGGTCACCTCTTCACACTATGATCTTCAGCATCACTGACCCGCTCCATCAGTTTACGTGGACGAACACTTCATGGCTGAGTTGCTGTCGTTCCCAAACACTTCCATTTTCTTATAATCCAACTAACAGTTGACTGTGGAAAATTTAGGAAATTTCACCACTGGATTTGTTGCACAGGTGGCATCCTATCACAGTTCCACGCTGAAATTCACTGAGATCCTGAGAGCGACACATTCTTTCACATGATTGTAGAAACAGTCTGCATGCTGAGCTGCTTCATTCATACACGTGGACATGGAAGTGACGGAACACCTGATTCCATCATTTGGATGGTGAGCAAATACTTTTGGTAACATAAAATATATAGGGGGAAAAAGTGTTGAATACGTCAACATTTTTTTAAAGGAATAAACATGTTTAAGTCTTAAAAAAATCATGTCTTTTATCATTTGCACAGAAACAAAACCAGATATTTTCCTGGTTGTGAACTTGTTGCACTCGTCTCATCTGTAATAAATAAATAAATAAATAAAACCCATTAAAATGTTTATGTGGACTGAGTGGGAGCAGCAGGGCGAGTGTTTGCCCTCAAGCTGCAGAGTGGGTGATAAAGTCCAACTCACTGCAGTTATGGCAGCATCAGTTCATAATCTCACTACTGTTACATCTTGCATTTACTCCAAAAAACAGCATGTCTTCATTTGTGCAGATATATTTATTTATATTAAATTTACAAATAATAAAGCAAAGATACAAAGACAGAAGCCGTCACACAAGAAAAATACATCAGGTACAGTTCAAACAGAAGTTCATCTTCAGTACAGCACACATTTATAGCCAACTTGGATTATTTTGGTCCAATTTAACAGAATAGAAAACACAAACTTTGAGGAACAAGGTTTGAACAAGTCATTTTTAAAGGGTTAGCTCAAAATAAAAAATAAAAACAAAGAACGTAACGATTAGCCAAGCTGTGCTGCAGAATGCTAGATTTTGCATATCGTGTAAGCATAATGTTTCCTGTTGCTGCGAGTGCACCATGGGGGCACAGTGCACCTCTTCACGGCAGTAAAATGCAGTTTTAGTGTTTGACAAAGATCATTTTGCTCAGAAATAAAATACATTGTGTAATACTTTAGCTGCCATTGTATGAGGCTTGAACCAGCCCTGGGCTGTCCTCTAAATGCACATAAAAGATTCCTCGCTGTGGGGAAGCGCGTCCATGACACGACTCCATCCTCCTGATTTCCCCTGTGTTCATGTGTGTCGTCACAAAGTCAATCTAAACTGACTCCGAAAGTATTTGCTTCTTCTCGTCTTTCTTGTGGTTTCTCAAAAGTATGTCTAGTTTTATTTATTCTTAACTAATGACATATCTATATCTACATGTTTAAATATATATATATATATATATATATATATATATATATATATGCAGTCGTCCTCAAAATTATTCATTCATTCAATTAATTAATTGAAATTGAAATTAAAGAAGGGGAAAAAAAAATCAGCTGTCAGTGAAATAAGTTGAAATTAACAACTTAAAGTTCAGGTTGAGCTAATTTTCAGATATCATCTCTTCAGGTTACACTGCAAAATATTTCAATATTAATCTTCCATGTAAACATCATATTGACAAGTTCATGTTTTATAGATGAAATGTTTCTCCGTAAAGTCTCTTTTCAGAAACGGTTTCCATAAGTTTGAAGGATGAAATATTTTATGATTCTCTTGTTTATGGCTGTTTTTGAACTTTGGTTCAATTGTTTGATTTAACACCAAACTAAAAGAAGTAAAAGATATAGTGATGATATTTTTAAAGCACACCCCCAATTTCTCCCAAAATTGTTTCTCTGTAAAATGTAACAGAAATCAGATTACAATTATTTCCAAATTTCATTCACTTATATTTTATTCCCAGTAGATCATAAATATCATATCAGATGTTGAAACAGAGACATTCTATCATTTCATGGAAAATATTCACTGACTTTGAATCTGATGCAGCATCACGTTTCTAAAAATAAAAGAAAAAAAGGTGGAAAATAATAATGGGAGGAGACTTTAATATCTAGTCGGGTTAACTGGCGGACAAGGCAGAGTCTCTCAGATGGAAAGATGGACAGAGATTCACCAATCTGAGACAAACTGGCTCTAAAAGTTGTGGGAAAGTTCAGAAATGTTCCTCAGACTTTGAAGATCCTCCATCTGCAGTGTAGAACATCAGAAGATGACTCATTTTAAAACGAGGCAAAGTGGAAACTGTTCTGAGGTCAGATGGATGAAAATGTGAGGCCATGTCCTGTCGGGAGCATCCAGCTTGTTATCAGTGGACAGCTGAGCAGCTGCATCTCTGATGGGATGCGGTTGCATCAGTATCTATGGCAACGGCAGCTTCCACATCTTTAATCATCTGATATGCTGTTTATGTTCTACGGGGAATAAAATCTGGGTTAAAGAGATTTGGAAATCATTGCAATGCGATTTTAAGGATAGACCGATACATCAGTCAGCCGATATTTTTGGATGATATTTGTGTTTTTTGCTGGTATCAGCATCAGCCAATACGTTGGGCGTGTTGGCCGATACACGCCCTCTGCATGATTTACAGACAGGCGTCTACACAGGCAGCACTTATTTATATTCAGTCGTCCTCAAAATTATTCCTACCCTCTATTAAAGAAGTAAAAAAAATCAGCTTTTAGTAAAATAAGTTGAAATTGACAAAAGTAATAATAAATAAAAATTCTATGAAAATCATCACATTAATTTTGAATTTTGGTTCAACAGAAAGATTAAAAACAAACACACAAAAAATAAAACAAGTAAACAAGCATGATGGGGCTCCGAAGCTAAAATTTTGTTGAGCAACACTTTGAGACAATCACTGCAATCAGGTGTTTCTGTAACGTCCAATCAGACGTCTGCACCTGCTGACAGGTATGTTGGTCCATGTTCATGGGAAAGATGCTCTGATGTGTCTAGAACAGTTTTGTTTGTTTGTTTTTTTCTTATTATTGTATGCAACCACAGTGTAAAAGCAATGTCTTATTTCATTTAAATTATAATTTTGAAAATTTTTATTTATCATTAGTTTCTTTAGTTTCTTGTCATTTAAATTACTGTTGTGAATTTAATATTTTCTTTAATTGGAGGGTATGAATAATTTTGAGGACGACTATACCTATATATATATATATATATATACATATATATACATGCACTGTTTCTCTTTTATATTCTTATTATCGTGTTTTTATCTTTGAAGAATTTTCAAAGTAAGATTTCATTGTGTCCTTCATTATACTAGTTTTGGGGTCAAATGCAGTATCGACCCTAAATATTGGTCCCAAGTATCGGTAGGTTGTATTGACTCAGGCTAATGAGAAAATATCGGTATCGGCTGTAAAGAAAAAATTCTGTATCGGTCAATTCCGAGTTTTATGAACATTTTACACAGCATCCCAACATTTATGGAATTCAGACTGTCAAGTAAAATCCAATAAAAATCCACAGTACCAATAATTATGATACAGAACTTTCTGATTTCACCTGTTCGTCACAAGCACACAGGAAGGGGAATTTCTGCAAAAAATAAAAATGAAGTTTAAATTAAAGGCAGTGCTCTCAGGGCTTCGTGCAGGAGGTGTACACCCATTTATCACTCACTCACTGAAGTTTATAACCTCATGAAACATAGCTTATTTATTACAGTGACAGAGATTATAGTCCTCCCTTTGAAATGATAGTATTGATGACATTTTAACAGCAAAACGATTTCACCTCTCTACAGTGCATGCCTTCCAGTCAGTGTTGAACTAAGCTGAAACCCTTACAGGGACGAACAAACATGGCTCCATTGTAAACTCTGATCTCTGTAAACACCGGCGTAAAACCAACGGATACCTGAATGCTGATGCATAAAAAGGTGACAGGAACAGCTATCTACAGGAGGTTTTAAAAAACAAAAAGCCAGAAAAAGAACCCACAAAAGATGTTAGGCTCATCATAAAGTCTGGAGGTCCAGCAGAGAAAATGGAGCCACAATGACATATTGCAGCACAGTACTTCTCAGTGCAGTTTTCTCACTTTGACATCATATCACATCAAGCACAAAAAACATTGCTCCTACCTACAGCAATAGGCTATACAAAGCTAGTCTAAAGAGTTCATTTGACATTATAATAAACTCTGTGGATGTTGCAGAGAGAATAAGCACATACCAAATATCGCAGTAGAAAACAAAGTACCAAGCAACAGCTTCTACATGTGCGTAAAAAAGCCCATCACCAAAATGCCGTCAGGCTTCACTGAGTTACGAACACGCGACGCAAATTCAGAACGAGACAGATGACAAAGAAATACTTCAGCAAACAAAACATCCCATCTTTAAAAAGCAAAACAGCCGAATAAGTCCAGAGATTCATGCAGGCACAAAACAATCTGTAAAAGAAAGCCCCAACACACACACACACACACACACACACACACACACATACACAAACACACACCTGTGTTTAGAAACTATGTGGGAATAAAAATGAATGCTGGCTCAGGAGTTCCTTTACATACAGTCACATCATGTTGCAGCTTTTTTGAATTAGAGGGAAATTATGCAAAATAGTGTCCTCAAACATTCTTAATAGGTTTTTTTAGAAATGTTTTTGCCTCAATTTTTAATATGAACTCTGTAAAATCTGTAAAATGATTCAGGGACAGAATCATAGTATGTCCTGCATAAGTCAAATGCACTAAGATGAGAACAATTAACCCTTAAAACTCCACTAGATCACTAGGAGAGCTCTATTTTGACCTGGAAATGACGATAACGCCGCTTCCTGTT
Organism: Atherinomorus stipes; assembly: GCA_023101725.1. Taxonomy (NCBI): domain Eukaryota; kingdom Metazoa; phylum Chordata; class Actinopteri; order Atheriniformes; family Atherinidae; genus Atherinomorus; species Atherinomorus stipes. The sequence continues at coordinate 198,722 of JALJCO010008842.1, read as the reverse complement.
AAACTTTCCACCAATCAGAGCTTAAACTGATGGTGATGTCCAATCACGAGTAAGGATAGACCTCCTTTTTTTTTTCGGGGGTTTTTTTCTTTTTTTTTTTTATTCCTATTAGGCCTTTCACACTCCCCTCCCCGCCCTCCCCTCTTTCCTTTTCTCCCGTTTTCTTTTTCTCCTCCTCCCTCCTTTCTTTTTCCCTCTTTCTTTCCTCTTTCCCTTCTTTTCCCCCCCCCCCCCCCCCTTTTGTTTTCGGCTTACCAATGAGTAACCCCCCCTCCTTTCTTTAAACGAATCCTTTATCAGTATTAACATACGTTGGCCGGACGATATCTGTATGTGTAATGAGAACAGATGAGAATCAGACTTTTTTCTGAACAACATGGAGGAAATGTGGAAGGACGTCACATTCCTGGTTGTTGGAACATCAGAGGAAACTTTAATGTGGAAATGAGTGAAGAAGAAGATCACGGACATTTATTTCATGAAGATTTCTGCCGTCTGGGACAAAAGTGGACGGTGCTGTTCAGTCCACTGATGTCAGTGTGTTCGTATCGGGGAGGAATATCGGCCAATCAGAGCAGAGGAGGAATAACTTGCTGCCACGGTGGAGAAAACACTGAATTTAATCCCCAACAAAAACACGGTAAATTATGGTGAACACTCATTAATCTGACACTTTATTTCACGGATCTATGCTCCCGAAAATGAGGCACCGCATAACGTTATCATGCTAGATAATGATAACAGAGACAGCTGTGGTTCATGCTAGCTAATGCTAACAGAGACAGCTGTGGTTCAGTAGCTAATGCTAACAGAGACAGCTGTGGTGCTGCTGGGAGTTAATGACTAATCTGGGAAATATTGGGAAATATAAACGTTATTTGCTCTGATCAGGAACGTTGGGACCAGAAAATAAAACCAGTTCAGTCAGAAACACAAACAGATCAGGAAGACGGTGTCCTGCAGCCTTTACAGCCTAATAATAAATGAATAATTATTATATAAATATTAGGCCAAACACATAATATAATTATATATGTATTATTAATGTTACTATGAATATCATAATATAACAACTATAATTATACTACCGTATAGAGGTATTGCTAATTAAAGTTATTGTACAAGCTACACACATTTTTCAACCCTTTGGGTTGAAATGGTACAAATTTGTACTTTATATTACTTTGGACCCTTTTTCATAGTATATACAATAGGTACTTCTGGCCTCAAAAAGACCAATATTGTACTTTTGAGAAAACATTTGTCAAAAAAAATGTACCTACAGGTACAGAAATGTTCCTGTCTGGTACCTCTATTTTTGAGAGTGTAGGTGCTGGATGCTGACTGGGATTAAAGGTTTTGGGTGGTGACTGGGATTAAAGGTTCTGGATGCTGACTGGGATTAAAAGTTCTGAGTGGTGACTGGGATTAAAGGTGCTGGATGCTGACTGGGATTAAATGTTCTGGATGCTAACTGGGATTAAAAGTTCTAGGTGCTGACTGGGATTAAAGGTTCTGGATGCTGACTGGGATTAAAGGTTCTGGATGCTGACTGGGATTAAAGGTTCTGGATGCTGACTGGGATTAAAGGTTCTGGATGCTGACTGGGATTAAAGGTTCTGGATGGTGACTGGGATTATAGGTTCTGGATGCTGACTGGGATTAAAGGTTCTGGATGCTAACTGGGATTAAAAGTTCTAGATGCTGACTGGGATTAAAGGTTCTGGATGCTGACTGGGATTGAAGGTTCTGGATGGTGACTGGGAATATAGGTTCTGGATGCTGACTGGGATTAAAGGTTCTGGATGCTAACTGGGATTAAAGGTTCTGGATGCTGACTGGGATTAAAGGTTCTTGATGCTGACTGGGATTAAATGTTCTGGATGCTGACCTGGATTAAAAACTCAGGATGCTGACTGGGATTGAAGGTTCTGGATGCTGACTGGGATTAAAGGTTCTGGTTGCTGACCTGGATTAAAAACTCAGGATGCTGACTGGGATTAAAGGTTCTGGATGCTGACTGGGATTAAAGGTTCTGGATGCTGACTGGGATTAAAGGTTCTGGATGCTGACTGGGATTAAAGGTTCTGGATGCTGACTTGGATTAAAGGTTCTGGATGCTGACTTGGATTAAAGGTTCTGGATGCTGACTTGAATTAAAGGTTCTGGTGGTGACTGGGATTAAAGGTTCTGGATGCTGACTGGGATTAAAAGTTCTGGATGCTGACTGGGATTAAAGGTTCTGGATGCTGACTGGGATTAAAGGTTCTGGATGCTGACTGGGATTAAAGGTTCTGGATGCTGACTTGGATGAAAGGTTCTGATGCTGACTGGAAATAAAGGTTCTGGACGCTGACTGGGATTAAAAGTTCCGGATGGTGACTGGGATTAAAAACTCTGGATGCTGACTGGGATTATAGGTTCTGGATGCTGACTGGGATTAAAAGTTCTGGATGGTGACTGGGATTAAAAACTCTGGATGCTGACTGGGATTAAAGGTTCTGGATGCTGACTGGGATAACAGGTTCTAATGCTGAGTGGAATTAAAGGTTCTGGACGCTAACTGGGATTAAAAGTTCTGGATGCTGACTGGGATTAAAAACTCTGGATGCTGACTGGGATTAAAGGTTCTGGATGATGACTGGGATTAAAGGTTCTGGATGCTGACTGGGATTAAAGGTTCTGGATGCTGACTGGGATTAAAGGTTCTAATGCTAACTGGAATTAAAGGTTCTGGACGCTAACTGGGATTAAAAGTTCTGGATGCTGACTGGGATTAAAGGTTCTGGGTGCTGACTGGGATTAAAGGTTCTGGATGCTGACTGGGATTAAAGGTTCAGGATGCTGACTGGGATTAAAGGTTCTGGATGCTGACTGGGATTAAAGGTTCTGGATGCTGACTGGGATTATAGGTTCTGGATGCTGACTGGGATTAAAAGTTCTGGATGCTGACTGGGATTAAAGGTTCTGGATGCTGACTGGGATTAAAAGTACTGGATGCTGACTGGGATTAAAGACTCTGGATGCTGACTGGGATTAAAGGTTCTGGATGCTGACTGGGATTAAAGGTTCTGGATGCTGACTGGGATTAAAGGTTCTGGATGCTGACTGGGATTAAAGGTTCTGGGTGCTGACTGGGATTGAAGGTTCTGGATGCTGACTGGGATTAAAGGTTCTGGATGCTGACTGGGATTAAAGGTTCTGGATGCTGACTGGGATTATAGGTTCTGGATGCTGACTGGGATTACAGGTTCTAATGCTGACTGGAATTAAAGGTTCTGGACGCTAACTGGGATTAAAAGTTCTGGATGCTGACTGGGATTAAAAACTCTGGATGCTGACTGGGATTAAAGGTTCTGGATGCTGACTGGGATTACAGGTTCTAATGTTGACTGGAATTAAAGGTTCTGGACGCAAACTGGGATTAAAAGTTCTGGATGCTGACTGGGATTAAAGGTTCTGGATGCTGACTGGGATTATAGGTTCTAATGTTGACTGGAATTAAAGCTTCTGGACGCTAACTGGGATTAAAAGTTCTGGATGCTGACTGGGATTAAAGGTTCTGGATGCTGACTGGGATTGAAGGTTCTGGATGCTGACTGGGATTAAAGGTTCTGGATGCTGACTGGGATTATAGGTTCTGGATGCTGACTGGGATTACAGGTTCTAATGCTGACTGGAATTAAAGGTTCTGGACGCTGACTGGGATTAAAAGTTCTGGATGCTGACTGGGATTAAAGGTTCTGGATGCTGACTGGGATTAAAGGTTCTGGATGCTGACTGGGATTAAAGGTTCTGGATGCTGACTGGGATTAAAGGTTCTGGATGCTGACTGGGATTAAAGGTTCTGGATGCTGACTGGGATTAAAGGTTCTGGATGCTGACTGGGATTAAATGTTCTAATGCTGACTGGAATTAAAGGTTCTGGACGCTAACTGGGATTAAAGGTTCTGGATGCTGACTGGGATTAAAAACTCTGGATGCTCACTGGGATTAAAGGTTCTGGATGCTGACTGGGATTACAGGTTCTAATGCTGACTGGAATTAAAGGTTCTGGATGCTGACTGGGATTAAAGGTTCTGGATGCTGACTGGGATTAAAGGTTCTGGATGCTGACTGGGATTAAAGGTTCTGGATGCTGACTGGGATTAAAGGTTCTTGATGCTAACTGGGATTAAAGGTTCTGGATGCTGACTGGGATTAAAGTAGGGGTGCTGAATGTAATAATTTCTATGATGCATCAGGATGAGGATGTAGACGAATCTGCATTGATGATAAAACATAATTGATTGTAAGTCATTTAATGTATGACACACACTACCAGCGGAGTTATAACGACCCCTATTTTCCCAGTGGTCATTAAACACACCGTAGTGTGGCAGACAACTTGGCTGCGTGGATCACAAAACGTCTTTTATTGTCGTGCAGACAAGGAGCAGCTGTTCTCTCCGCCAATTCAGGAAAAAACTGGAGTTAAGAAGTTCTTCAACTGTAGACGGAACTGAACCAAGTCCAATGTAGGTGCTGTTTGGCAGATTCTGAGTCAGTGTCTCAGTATGCTTACTATGAGTGTGTGTCCCATCATGCTTCAGTAGTATGTCAAGCAACTGCCCAACAGTTTATAGGATAACAACGGAATTAAAAATGATATGGAGTTTATAAATATATTATTGGCTTATCGCTGAGCCAGTGATTAGCCTGGTTACAGCAGATTATTTGCTGTTAAATAGCCCGGTTACTGCTCTGACATAGTAGACAAAACAGTCATTCATATGACTGTATGTAGTTGCTGTTTTTGTTTTGTTGATCAACATTTATGTTCTGTTTCCCCGTGTGATTAATAGGGGATTATCACACTTTCCGGAATCTAGGCTTTTCCTCTTCAGGCCATTTCAACAATAGGTTAATCCATCCCTGCTCTGATACACTTTGTAAATTGAATAAACGCCAACCACACTTAAGTTTTAATTTATTCTCGACTGAAGTGATGCTAAAGAAGAAGTGGATCAAAGCGATCGATTCACCGCGGTGAAGGGCCGAACTTTATAATAAAACAACGTAGCACGTTTGTTTGTAGCCGGCAGACTACACAGTTGGTGTTAGCAGGCTAGCATTAGCCAGCTAGCGTTTGACGAAGTGTCTAACTTTGTGCGGCTGAAAACACACAAGCATCTGAAAGCGTCTCCTTTCTTTGTAGTTCCCAGTTGTTCCACTGGAAACGGGGGGGTACAGACCCGATTTTCAGATGCTTGTGTGTTTTAAGACGCACAAAGTTAGGCACGTCAGCAAACGCTAGCCTGTTAACGCCAGCTGTTAGCATCATTGAAGTACTGGCTACAAACAAACGTGTTATGTTGTTTATTATAAAGTTCGGCCCTTCACTCCGGCGAATCGCTTTGATCCACTTCTTCCTTAGTATCACTTCAGTCGGGAATCCATGAAAACTTATGTAAGGTTGACGTTTATTCGATTTATGAAGTGGAACAGAGCAGGAACATTGAATTCAGCCACTGTTGAACTGGCCTGGAAGAGAAGCGATTAAATGTTGTAATGTTCCGGAAACCGGAACACGGAATCGTGATAATCCCCTATCATGACCTTTGTAAGTTTTGACAATGAAAGTGATTGAATCAGTATAAATGAAACACTTGGTACCTTTGGCAAAGCATTGAGTTGCGTTACATATAGTATAGTACCTTTAATTAAAAAGTGTACCATATCGTACCATTTATATCGTATCGTGATAATACTAGTATATTTTTTGACATCGTTGAGCAAAGTCATGACATCAGATTTTTTTTTTTTTTTTGATTTACTGTTTTGTTCCCCGAGGGGAAGGACCCTGCATTTTACCCATCTATGTACAGTAGTACCAGAGAGCAGTGGGCTGTTACTAGAAGCCCCCAGGGAGCAGTTGGTGGGGGATAAGGACCTTGCTCAGGGGTCCACAGTGGTTTACCTGATCGTTGTGTTGGGGACTTGAATCCGGGTCCTCTGCGCCAAAGCCACTACCATTACCACTAGGCTACCCACTCCCCAAGATAGAGCTCCACTGAACGAGTGAACATGGCAGATCAAAGCTGATCAGTGGGTATCGTCTTTTTTCATGATAGATTTTTTTAAGGATATCGCCCACCCCCAAATAACCTCTATTTTTCCTTTACAGTTCTCTGGACAGATGCTTTGAAACTGGCGATTAAAATAAACATATCGTCTAAAAAACTGAGATTAGACACTATGAAAAAATATATTGTGATGATTTTTTTTGCCATATTGTCCAGCCCTACTATAATTTTATTTTCTTTCAGTGGAAAAATGGTTTTCCTATTCAGGACATTTAATTTAATTTCTTAAATTAATTCTGAATATAAAGGGAGTTAATCCGACTGCTCAGCTATGTGCAGTGATAAAGAAACTTGAGGATGCCACGCATAATGTGATGCATCGTGATGCATGGTTGAATCAAAGACAAGAATCATAATCATAATCGAATTGAATCGTGGGCCCACTGGAGATAAACAGCCCAAGATTAAAGGTTTAGCAACATGCATTTTTATGCAATTTTAAATATAAAACAGGCAGACCAAAAGTAGCAAAGAAAAAAATGTCTTGGAGTTTTAAGGGTTAATATAATGGCTATAATACCTTTCATCTCCTAATTAGTGATCAATAAATATATACCCTTTATGCATTTGTGCATTGTATCACTCAAATCCCACAATATCTGCTGTAACACATGACCTAAGACATAATGTTTATCACAGGAAAGATAAAATACTCACTAGTTTGTTAAAAACACTTTTAAAAACTTTCTGAATAGATCTCTTTTTCTCAAAAATAACCATAACTCAGCTTTTTCACATCTCTTCTCTTTTCTATAAGACAAGTTTTAACAAAGACAGGGCAAACAGGTCCAGTTCACCTTAACAGTCAAGGTAAAGGGGGGATTAATTTTCATTTGTCAGTGTTTTAAATAAAATCATAAAGTGCAATAATGAGAAGTGGAAAACAGCTGTGAACAAATGCAAAGGACTGACACTGAAATTCAAAACCAGCCACTTGAGACACTTAGAAAAATAAATAAAAGAACAAAAGGACACAGAAAACATGAGCATGACAAGCAAAGATATATCCAGTGTCCCCGTAGTCCCAAATAAACAAACAAACAAACAAACAAAAAAAGAAACAAAGAAAGCCATAAATAAAACACACAGAGCGACTGCTTCGCAGGTGAATGATTTTGGTCCTACAGGGTGTTACAACCAGAAACAACGAGGACGATGAGATGGTTACGACAAAACTTCACAGATGTGACCTAAATACATTCTCATTGCATCGTTAATGCTGTTCTAGTATAGAGGCAGTTCAATTGTCTGGAAAAATATATATAATTCGACTACTCTGAGGTCACATATTTAGAAGGAATCCAGGAAAGATTCGACGGTAGCTGTGCTGCACGCACTGAACTCTTCCCATCAGGTACACCGTAGCATGAAAGACAGACGTTTCAAAAGTAACATGGCACCATCACTGGTCATTCGTAGGAACCTGAACGTCTTCTTCGAGTACGATCGGGGAAACAATTATTTGATCTCCTTGCAAAGACATGAAGTCCGTCATTTTTTATGGTAGGTTTATTTCAAAGGCGTTATAGAAGATGTGTCTTTCAACAATATTTGCAATATTCTGTAAAATTGGGTTAATTAAAAGCTTTCAATTTATAAATGTTTAACTGTGCATTTAAATGTGCATTGTTTCACTTTTTCATTTGTCTGCTGGCTCGTCAATCACTTTCACGACCGTAGTAAGAGTGATTGACTGTCAGTTCAATGAGTAATAGGCGAGACTGATCAATGAGAGTGATTGATGGTGAGAGCAATGCTGCGACCCGGAAGCTGTGCGCACTCGTCTGACGTTTACAGCAGGTAGCTAACATCACTCTGCTAGCAGTTAGCGACGTTCAGACAACGACATTCCGTTTACTTGCGTTTGTGACATGATGGAGAACCTGTACCTGCTGTCTGCTAAATATCGGAGTGGCTCGTGCACGTTATTCTGTGGCAGGAGGGAGCTGTCAATCTAGCAGGCTGGTCTTGTGCATTATTCAAAAACTCGCTAACAGTCGCTGCTTTCTGAAATGCTGAAACATCTTCTATAGCACCTTTAACAGAGACAGAATACCAAAAAAAAGAGTAAAGTAGCCTGGAGTACCACCAGACATCATGGGGGCAGTGTTGAGCAGTACAGTTGATGTGAAGCGATGAAAGGAACAATGAAGAAGCCTTGATGATCTTCATCATCACCATATTTGTAATGTCTGAAACTGACGTCAGAACTTGGAGGTGAACTCTGAACTCTGCACTTTCCTCTGGTGGGTGTTATAGCGAAAAACAAAAGCCTGACTAATTTATCGGCCGGCTGCTTAAAGCCCTTTTAAAAATGATCATAATCAGCAACAGCTTTGCAGATTATGCTTTAATATAGTCTTAATTTCTCATAAAACAGGGAATGCTGCGTGTCGGAGTCGTGCAGAATGATGTGGTTGCACTGTTTGTCCACTAGATGGAGCTCTGACTCCATTCAAACCTCAGTCCTCACCGCTGTCTTCTCACTAACTACAGCAACAGCTATCGGCAGCTATTTGAGTTTTAGTCTTTTGCTGTGTCCCAAATCGCCTACTTCCATACTCAATACTCAAAATCCCAAATTGAGTGCACTAACCACATTATGTACTCAGTGGCTCACAACATGATTTTTGAGTTCGCAGTACTGTCCCAAATCACATACTCCCGTGCGGAGTACTCACCGGATTTGAAAGCGCAATGTCATCTTCTTCTTCTATGAAATTTTTTGACCTGCTTACAGCCACAGCACACTGCCGCCATCTTCTGCCAGCGCTTTCACCTTTGAGTGTTATTTCTCACCATGAAAACATGAACGTCCTACTACGCATACTGTTATTCATTTTGATGCAGTATACTCAAAATTTTGAGTATTGAGTATGGAAGTAGGTGATTTGGGGCACAGCATTAGTCTATCTGACAAAAATTCTTATTAGTTTTAGTCACGTTTTAGTCATTTCTGTATCTGATAGTTTTAGTCTAGTTTTAGCCGACGAAATTCAAAAAGGTCAGTTTAGTCAGTTAGGCTATATTAAATTAAAAGGAAAGAAAAAGAAAAAAAGTTTGAATTTAGGTCAGTAAGTAAGCGTTAACAAAATGATTTCGTCATCGTTGACGAAAACAGCACTGTACAGCAGTTAGCTAGCCGGACGACAAGTAAGTACATAACAATGTTGTGAAATAAACAATAACTCAACAGGTCTCCAGTTTCACTTTAATTCTCTTTAACACGTGTCATGATTGTGATGCGTGCTTCATTGTATTTCGATGGTTAAAGCTGTGCTTCGTTGTGTCGGCATTGCTGAAGTTGTGCTAACCTCGCTTAAGTTATTCCCTGTCTGTTTATGTTAGCATCTGTAGTTAGGCCAACCTAGCATAGCTTAGAAGCCAGTAAGTGCAGAAATAAATGCAAGTGTACAAATATTTGAGTCCAGAACGACCGTTCATCAGTCCGTCAGCTACGTATGAACATTACTGTCCATCTTCAGCAACTGTGATGATGTCACTCTTCATTTAACTTTGTCAGAAAATACTACGTAACACAGGCTGTAACAGCAACTCAGTTTGTGTTGTTGCAACATAATTATCAGACTTTGTAAACATTATATATTTACAATGCAACTCTGTTAAAGATGACATGTTTGACATCTGAGACAGGCGTCTCTCGTTTATATTTTGGTTTCTATAAGTCTTTTCTTCATGGCATAGAGAATAATGAAGTAGAGAATAGTGTCCAACTGATATATTGGTCAGTTTATGTAAGTGTTAACATGCTGACATTTTACAACAAAAATATGCGAGGCAGCCATGACAATCACGTGTATGCAGGGTATCAATCCAAATTTCAAGTTTGATTCAGATTCTCACAGTATGGAATTGATTCTATTCAATCTGGTCCGATCTTGATTTGGTTTGTTGGTATTTAAAACATTTCAGTCATTTCCCAAATTACACGAGTCTGAAGTTATGCAATATTGAGCGCGTTTCTTTCTTTCTTTCTTTGTTTTAAATCAATAGCCAGCCCCTCTTGTGTTTATGCTTGCATTATTGGCAGAGTAGGCGCTGAACGCGCACTCTCGTCTGGTTTGGTCTGCCGCAGCTTCCGTAGTGTCGTGAACTTGCATGAACGCGCATCGGGGAAGTGCGATGTTCTACTGTTTATAAAAATCTACTAAATTATGTCGTTTCCGGTAAATTTTGGACGCTACCCACTCAGGACACTTGAAATACATTGGACGAGCAGTATGGAGGAATATTTCCAAGTTTTTGTGGACTTTTGTGGATCTTTTTGTTTTGAGCGCCAGTCACCTCCATTTTATGAAAGTCGGCAAATAAATAAAAAAAAAAAAAAACAAATCTCTGGCTGTATTTGAGATATTAAAAAGTGCTCCAGAGTCTTGCTCAGCATGAGGGGGAGTAGAAATTAAAGGTACATCATTCTGTGGGTGCTGTATCCCTTAAAGAAATATTGCTCTAATTTATCTAAAGAGTGTCATGGAAACCCGGCTACTGAAATACAAATATATCTTGAACCTTTGATTTTTTTCCTGTCTTTTCTGGATTTTTGTTGATATTCTGTCTCTCTTTGTTAAATTGAACCTACCATTAAATCTATGTGCTGTTCATGTCTGTGTAAGGAGGTGAACTGACAAAAGCAGCAGGTGCTCTAATAATAATTTTCCCCATTTTTACATATATCCCTTGTTTTACAGTCCTGTTGAATCACTGTAGTTTTGCATAGATATCATTACGCAAAATCCAACCACATTCTATACATGTAAAATACAAAACAAAACAAGCCTGTAAACATCTGTGTCACTACAAAGACCTCACTTCATCCCAGTTCAGCTGAATGAATGAACATGAGAACAGATATGGTAGTGTCATCACAACAGTGAACAACGTAGGCCAAACATACTGCAAGTAAGTAAAAATTACTTGTTAATTCGAATTTCAAACTCTTTTACATATTTATCTTTGCATGAAAACCAAAATTTTAAGCTATTAAGGCAAAACAAGTATCCACAGTGATTTATGACTTCATGCATAACTGATGACGCCTATTTCCCATGATAAAATCAAAATTCAGCATTTCCTAAAAATAAATTAGGCTGCAAATAATGAGTCACTGCCTCATTGGGGCATATTTTACAGACTATCCAGATAACAGCACGAAAGATAAATCCAAGCTGAGAACAGCCAGCTTGACTCAGAACCGGTGTTTCCTGTGAGTCATTGAACTACTCTTAGTTAAAAGGCATGTGTACTGGAGTTTCTGTTGGGATTCTCTGCAGATATAGTTCAGTTATTTACGGAGATGAGCGTCTTCCTCATCAAGCTTACTGAAATCACAACTAATAATCTAGATAAACCAAACCTGATGCATCATTCTCAAAAGTAGTACTTCCATACCAGAAAGGGGACTTGGCAGCAATCTTCAAAAAACATTTTGATTTCCTACAGTGGCGTCTTTTAAGATCTTGACCCCGGAGGCCCCTGAACAGCCCACTCCAGATACCCTCTCCCCAGCAGCGTTCACACACCTGCGCACGCTGCGCGCAGCCGGTTACAGCCGGTCCAGGCGAAAGGCGTCCTCGGTGGCGGGGTCGGCGAGGACCATGTCCGGGTCATTCAGCATGTGCAGGCCGTCCAGCGTCAGCGGGTCGATCTTCAGGTCATCCAGCGGGAACTGGGAGTCCACGTCGAAGCTGACGTCGGTGGACAGCGAGCCGGCCAGATCCTTGGGCAGGCTGGGCGGAGACTCACCGCTCACTGAGGACAGAAAAACAGACAAAAAAAACAAGATGTTCGTGCTCTTTTCCGCTAAAATGAGATTACATTTGATCCAAACTCTGCCTGAAATCTTAATCTGCACATACACGAGGGAGAAACTGGAGTTTATTAAAGATCACTGCTTTATTTCAACCCCTTAAGCCCCAAGGGTGTTTTTGGAGTTTCTCTTTGAAAATAACTGAATATTCCTCTGCAGTTCCAAACTCTGTAAACCATCTTAGACTGAAAATGAAGCCAACACTTGTGTGATTTCATCAGGGGTGGAAGCATCACCGCAGATACCGCTGTCTTAAAGTAACCGAGGATAGAATATAGGGAGAAAATGAAGGATTTTCTCTTTCTTCTTCCATTTCATACTAAATAAAACAGAATACAGAATGCCACAAACAACATGAGGACATTATCAGTGCAAAGATTCATGGATCAACAGGTCATGTATGAAGCTTAAAATAACTTGCTGCCAAAGAAAATGATAGTAATGTTTGAAAAATAAGATTGTCCACAGAATCTGAAAGGAAGTTGCATGTTTAAGTCAGAACTAAAGTCACTTGAAGGACAATTTGTGCTAAAGGGTTAATTTATGGAAAGATTTAGATTAGATTTAGAATAAGGATGGATCGATACATCGGCTGGCTGATATTTTAGGCCAATATTTGTGGGTTTTTTTGTGGGTATCAGATGAGTTGCGTCTGGTGAGTTGGCCGATCCCCCCCCCCCTCGTCATTATTTACAGGCATCTATGTAGGCAGCAGTTTTTTATTTATATATTACAATTTTAATGCACTGTTTTTTTTATGATAGATATCTATCTATATATATATGTATATACAGCTGTGTGAAAAAGTTTTGTCCCCTTCCCGATTTTTTACTTTTTTGCATGTTTGTCACACTTACATGTTTCAGATCATCAAACAAATTTAAATATTAGACAAAGATAACACAAACACAAAATGCAGTTTTAAGATAAAGGTTTTTATTAGTAAGCGGGGAAAAAAAAATCTAAACCTAAATGTCCTGTGTGAAAAGTTATTGCCCCCTAAACCTAATAACTGGTTGTTCCACCTTAGCAGCAACAACTGCATCAAGCGTTTGCGATAACTGGCAGTGAGTCTTCTACAGCGCTGTGGAGGAATTTTGTTCCACTCATCTTTGCAGAATTGTTGTAATTCAGCCACATTGGAGGCTTTTCCAGCATGAACCGCCTTTTTAAGGTCAGGCCACAGCATCTCAATGGGATTCAGGTGGGGGCTTTGACTAGGCCACTCCAAAGTCTTCATGTTGTTGTTCTTAAGCCATTCAGAGGTGGACTTGCTGGTGTGTTCTGGATCATCGTTCTGCTGCAGAACCCAAGTGCGCTTCAGCTTGAGGTCACCAACAGATGGCCGGACATTCTCCTTCAGGATTTTTTGGTAGAAGCAGAATTCATGGTTCCATTTACCACAGCAAGTCTTCCAGGTCCTGAAGCAGCAAAACAGCCCCAGACCATCACACTACCACCACCTTATTTTACTGTTGCTATGATGTTCCTTTTCTGAAATGCCGTGTTACTTTTACGCCAGATGTAATGGGACCTCCACCTTCCAGAAAGTTCCACTTTTGTCTCGTCAGTCCACAGAGTATTTTCCCAAAAGTCTTGGGGATCATCAAGATGCTTTCTGGCTAAACTGAGACGAGCCTTTATGTTCTTTTTGCTCAGCAGCGGTTTTGGTCTTGGAACTCTGCCATGCAGCCATTTTTGCCCCCCAGTCTCTTTCTGATGGGGGAGTCATGAACACTGACCTTCATTGAGGCAAGTGAGGCCTGCAGTTCTTGGATGTTGTTCTGGGGTCTTTGTGACCTCTTGGATGAGTCGTCGTTGTGCTCTTGGGGTCATTTTGGTCGGCCGGCCCCTCCTGGGAAGGTTCACCACTGTTCCATGTTTTCACCATTTGTGGATAATGGTTCTCACTGTGGTTCTCTGGAGTCCCAAAGCTTTAGAAATGGCTTTGGAACCTTTTCCAGACTGATAGATCTCAATGACTTTGTTTCTCATTTGTTCCTGAATTTCTTTGGATCTCAGCATGATGTCTAGCTTTGGAGGATCTTTTGGTCTACTTCACTTTGTCAGGCAGGTCCTATTTAAGTGATTTCTTGATTAAGAACAGGTGTGGCAGTAATCCGGCCTTGGTGTGGCTAGAGAAACTGAACGCAGCTTTCCAAAGATGTGATAAACCACAGTTAATTTATGTTTTAAAAAGGGGGGGGGGGGGCATCTTTTTCACACGGGGCCATGGAGGTTTGGATTTTTCCCTCCCTTACTAATAAAAATCTTCATTTAAAAACTGCATTTTGCGTTTACTTGTCTTACTTGTCTTATCTTTGTCTAATATTTAAAAAGTTTTGATAATCTGAAACATTTAAGTGTGACAAACAATTTTTATTTATTATTACGTTTGTCGATTACAACTTATTTCACTGACAGCTGATTTTTTTTCCTTCTTTAATTGGAGGGTATGAATAATTTTGAGGATGACTGTGGCTAGGTGGTTTTCAAGTGAGGTCGTCATCATTGAATGAGGACACAAAACTCTGTCCCACTGTCCTTAAAATCATCTCCAGCACTTCTTTTATCGCGGAACATTTCTTGTGGGATGTTGCGTTCTTTCTTCTTGTCATGTGACTTCAAACAACAATAAAACCGTGGATTTGAACATGGAGCTGTTACTGCTTTGCTCTCAATGCCGAGTCAGGATGCCACAAATCTTTCGACCTATCAGTGTATTGAGTGGTTCATTCTACATCCGTTAGGGTCCGAAAGGCAAGACTGAGACGGAAGGGTCCCAAAAACATAGGATGGTTCAGTTGGATATGTGAAAATGAAAAAAAAACATGTGAACCAACCAAAGACTGTAAATAATATGAAGTAGTATCCGGTCACGTCTGAAAAGAGGAAAGTGAAGCCAGTTGGGCGTTTCCCACCATCACCATCTTCCCGTGTCACATGTGTCGTCACTCCAAATGGGCAAAGACAGGGCCACTCCGAGCCATGGGGTAAATGATTGACAGCTAAGCTAATGCTAACTGAGCTAATCTGAAGTTAACAGGAAGGAACGAAGATAGAAGGTTTAAAGGTAAGACACGCTCAGACTTATTAACTAGATAAAAACCACCGTTGTGCAACTCTGCTACAGGCTGAGGCCTTCCTGGGAGCTAGCATGGAGCTAACTATTAGCCTCCACGGCTAAAACCGCCACCCGGTTGCCTGTCAATCAAAGGACACGCCATTAATTATGTGTAATTTCAATATTAGATAACATCTAAATAGATTAGTTATGAAAAAACTGACACCCCCCTCCCCCACAGTTGTCATGAAGGTAAACTTGACCTTTTTGCTGTAAATGTGTTTATTTCTGCTGAAAACATGTTTATTCCTGCTGTAAACGTGTTTATATCTGCTGTAAACATGTTTATTCCTGCTGTAAACATGTTTATTTCTGCTGTAAACATGTTTATTTTTGCTGTAAACATGTTTATTCCTGCTTTAAACATATTTATTTCTGCTGTTAACATATTCGTCATGTAAACGTGTTTATTTCTGTTGTTTAAGTGTTTATTCCTGCTGTAAACGTGTTTATATCTGCTGTAAACATGTTTATTCCTGCTGTAAACATGTTTATTTCTGCTGTAAACATGTTTATTCCTGCTTTAAACATATTTATTTCTGCTGTTAACATATTCGTCATGTAAACGTGTTTATTTCTGTTGTTTAAGTGTTTATTCCTGCTGTAAACGTGTTTATATCTGCTGTAAACATGTTTATTCCTGCTGTAAACATGTTTATTTCTGCTGTAAACATGTTTATTCCTGCTTTAAACATATTTATTTCTGCTGTTAACATATTCGTCATGTAAACGTGTTTATTTCTGTTGTTTAAGTGTTTATTCCTGCTGTAAACATGTTTATTTCTGCTGTAAACATGTTTATTTCTGCTAAAAACATGTTTACTTCTGCTGTGAAGTTGGTCTTTTTAACATGGGAGTCTGTGGGGATTGGCTCTGTTTTGGAGCCCCTGGTGGATGAAGAAAGAATTACAGTTTTTGGGCAACCTGGAAGTAGCCTCACTGTTCTCCAGTGGAGTTTGCCCCTTGGTACCAACCCACCCCTGTACTGACTCGTCCCATCCCGACTGTCCCCATCCCGACCTGTCCCCGTAGTTGGAAAAGAAGCTGTTGTATAAATGCCTCAGGAAACGCAAGCAGGAATGAATCACAGCCTTGTGCTGGACGTATCTGCCTCACCAAGGAAGCCATATGCTAGACTGAAGCAGCACCTGTGAGAATGATGTTGGGGATGTTGCCATGGCTACTGTAGCCCAGCTGCTGTGCATCTTGTATGTTGCAGTGGCCGGTCAAACCCATCATAAGTGCCTGGGAGTAGTTGAGCGTGGAGGTCTGGTTGTACAGGCTGTCAGAACTGATGGAAGTCTCGATCATGTTGAACTGCTCCAACTGGAAACCACAGAAAACACAGAAATGTTGCAACAGTTTCGTTTCCCCGTGACTGTCATCTCCTTGACACAGGTTAGTTTTCCGTCTGACTACCTGCTGTGAGAGCGCGCTGGCTTGAATGGACGGCAGCTGCTGGTCGTAGAAGTCTGCAAACACGCTGCCCAGTATGGAGTTATGCTGCAACAACAAAGGTGGACCAGGTTATTCACATTCAGCTCAAACTCTGGCTGAGGACTGAAAACTGTACACATATAACACAGATCACAGCACGTGGAAAAGACACGCAAGGACGATTAAACCAGATATCACCGATATCACCTCACAACAGCTGGAAATGTCCTTCAGGGACAGTTTTCTGAGTATCCGACAGAAAGAACTGCCCCGCAGAGTCTCTGCATCCACTTCTGCTGTCCTCAACACAAATCCGATACTTGGCATTCATATGCCTCATTTACAATTTAAACTCACTGTCCACTTTAGCAGCTGCACCTGTTCACCTGCCTGTTAACACCAACATCTAACCAGCCAATCACACGGCAGCATCTAGCCACGCGGACGTGGTGAAGATGACTCGCTGAAGTTCAAACTGAGAATCAGAACGAGGGAGAACGGGGATTTAATGGTTGTTGGTCTGAGTGTTTCAGAAACTGTTGACCTACTTGCAACTAATGATGTATGATATTATCAGCCCAATATCGGCTTTCAAACGGAATATCATTATCGACCAATATTTTTTTTTAATTTTATTTATTTTTCTGATAGGGACAGAGTATTTTTATACTTCTAAAACTTCTAAATACGCTAAATTTAGTCAAAAGGCTAGTTTTCATCTGTCTGTAGCCAGGTCTTAAATGGCTCCTGAAATGAGGAGTACAGAAATATCAAATTGTAAATAAAACAGTTATCAATATACAGGTACTACCCAAAAACTTAGAATATTGTGAAAAAGTTCATGTTTTTCTATAATTCAACTTAAAAGGTGCAACTTACATATTGTATTGACAGAAAATATGCAAATCAATATATTTCAAGCTTTTATTTGTTTGGATGTTTCTGATTAGAAGTTGCAGCTTAAGAAAACCTCAAATTCTAAAACTCAAAAAATTAGAATATTGCATGAAATCAATTTAAAAAGGAATTTAAATACAAAAATATCAGGCCTCCTAAAGCAACATCTTGCATGTGTACTTAGTACTTGGTTTGGCCCCTTTTGCATGAATGACTCCTTAACCCGGCGTGGCATGGATGCTAGCAGCTTGTGGCATATCTCAGCTGTTATGGAGACCAGCATGCTTCCATCACAGCCTTGAGCTCTTCTTTATTGTTTGCTCTCTTCCCGTTCAGCTTTCTCTTGATGATGTCCCACATGTTTTCAGTGGGGTTCAGGTCAGGTGAGTTTGCGGGCCAATCCAGCATGATGATCCATGGTTGTTGAAGCAGGATTTTGTAGTTTTGGCAGTGTGGGCAGGAACCAAGTCCTGCTGGAAGATGAAGTCTGCATCCCCATACAGCTGGTCCACTGAAGCAAGCATGAAGGTCTCCAAAATGTCCTGGTAGACGGCTGCGTTTATGCTGGACTTGATGAAGCTCACAGGTCCATTCCTTATGAAGTCCTCCACACTTTTGAAAGGCCCTTTCCTGACCATCTTCTCCAGGCTGCTGTCAGCCCTCTGGCTTCTACACCGTTTTCTTCCACTTAACTGTCCATTAATGTGCTTTGAGACACTCTGAGAACATCCAGCTTCTTTTCTATCACTTTTTGTGTCTTTCCACCTTGTGCAGGGAGTCAATGATGGTTTTCTGCACAACTGTCAGATCAGCATCTTCCCCATGATTGGGAATTCTTCTAAACCAAGACAAAGACTTTTTTAAAGGCTCAGGGCACTTATGGAGGTGTTTGGATTACTTACCTGATTAGAATGTGACACTCTGAGCTACAACACTGGAGCTTTTCACACTATTCTCATTTTTTGAGTTTTTGAATTTGAGGTTTTCTAAAGCTGCAACTTCTAATCAGCAACATCCAAACAAACAAAAGCTTGAAATATATTGATTCACATATTATTTTTCTAAACAATATGTAAATTGCACCTTTTAAGTTGAATTACAGAAATACATGAAAATTTTTAGGATATTCAAATTTTTTGGGTAGTACCTGTAATTAACTGATATATAACAGGTGCTGCTGGGTGGCAAACCTGTGGAATGTTTGGTGGGGGTTTTGTTTATTTTCTTTAAATCTGTGGGGCCACCGTCCAACATTCAGGGGGTTTACATGCAGTCAATAACTCTTTCATAACCAGAATATTAGCAATAACTCGGTTGCGGCCATGTCAACACTGGCAAAAACCCGAATATTCCCCCTGGATTTCTCCTTTCCTAACCCGAATATTTGGTCAAGTAAACGCGTATCGGAATCCCATGAAAGGAATATAAAATTGTGTTCTGCGCATGTTTTATCTGCAGGGATTCTTGGTCTTTTGAGTAAACTACAGAGAGTACTTGTACCAACGATCAAACGGTACTCTGCACAGCTTGCTAGTTTATCACCATGGCAACACACGTCCTCAGAGGAACTGGTGTGCAAACAGGTACTTCATGGGGATCCTCCCTCTGGAGCTCCCTGCCGTCGCTTAGACATCCCTCATGCACACCGAATAATGAGACCTGAATGAGACACACAGGACACGTTTCTGGGAACTTCATGTTGGCTGTCTCTCGGTCAGCATGCTCGACGCATGTGCGTGATAGATTGTCAATTAGTGACAGACATCGCACTCTAATGGTGTGTTCAGACCAAGCTCGATTTGGGCGTCAAAATCGCGCCTGACGCCCAAAGTTGGACGCTTGGTCACTAAAAAGTCAGACGCTTGATTTCCAGCGTCTTGACGCCCCTGACGCGCGGCGAGAGATGCCCAGCCAAGCCGCGCTCGCCGCGCCGTGGGAGGAGCCTCTCCTTTCTCCTTTTCCTTTCACCGCTCTGTCTGCACCATGGCAGGTGCAGGAGAGAGAGCGGCTGGGCTTAATGTGATAAATAAAGCAGGGAACGTTGTCGTCTGACATCTCTGCTCCGTGTCCGGTCCACAAAATGATTCCAGGTGTTCTGACTGTGATGAGTTTCATCATTTACTCCAGGAGCAGCTGGCGAGCAGCACTTTCAGCCGTCTGATCCGGCCCAGTTTAACGTCCCGCTGTCCCGATGCGGGGCAGCATTATCAGCCCAGTACATCCCATCAGGACAGCAGGTCATCAAACCACCGTTCAGAAACCGGGACCGGACACAGATCACAGTTTATCCTCCTCTGTCTTCAGATAGAGAGGAGGTTCCCCTGGTTTTTCTGGGTGTTTCCTCTCCTGTCAGAAAAAGTGTGTCTGTGTCATGACTCGCTCTGATTGGTCGACGCCCCGGGTCGAGACGCCAAAGTTCAGATTTTCCCACTCCGGCGTCTGACGCCCTTGACGCGCGTCAAACGCTCAAAATCTCAAAACTCGACGCGCGAAACGCGCCTCGATGCACCGCACCCGACGTGCGAAATGCGCCGCAGGTTTTTTGACGCCTCCCTGACGCGCGTCGGCCATTGACTTTGCATGTAAACCTGACGTCCTTGACGCCCAAATCGCGCTTGGTCTGAACACACCGTAACAGGTGAAGATGCCAACACCTGGACTGGAGTTTTGCCGTCTCTTTCTACTTGCGTCACGGTGTGATGACGACGGCTTCGTCCTAAAACCTTTCAGAAAACAACCACAAGACCGTGCCGAGTTGTCGGACCCCTGCTGCGAGAATCCAGATTGTTCAAGTCTAGTTCCTTTGAGGAAACCCATGAGACCGTGCCCTTAAACTCAGCATCAACCACAGGAAAAGCAGACTCAAGGATGTCATCTTACCAGAGGAAGAAAGACAAAATCCATTAATAAAGGGATACAAAACCCACAGAATGATGGTCCTTCATTTTCTACTCAACCTCATGCTGAACAAGACTTTTTAATATCTCAAATGCAGCCAGAGATCCAGGGGCGTTTTTGTTGTCCACCGACTTTCACATACTGTAATGGAGGTGACCGGCACTCGAAACAAAAAGGTCCATAAAAGTCCACAAAAACTTGTCAATATTCCTCCATACTGCTCATCCAATGTAATCCAAGTGTCCTGAGTGGCTGGCGTCCAGAATTTACTCCAAACGACATCATTCAGTATATTTTTATAGCCTAAACAGTAAAACATCGCACTTCCATTATGCGCGTCCATGGGAGTTCATGACACTACGGAAGCAGCAGCAGACCAAACCAGACGAGATCTTGCGTTCTTTCTTTCTTTCTTTTAAATTAATAGACGAATTCTACGAATGGAAAGCAGTGTGAATATCTGGATTTAAAACGTTGGACAGCTTTATGTGATACCGTTCAGAAACCGGGACCTAATGTAATGAGAATCTGTAGGTATGTTATCCAGAGATCTCTTAAGTATTCAGAAATTTTATTCTATTCATTCATTTTTACATCGGAGCATCAATTTAAATTATTATTCATCTCCAGAAACTGGCTTTAATGACAAGCCACACTGGAATAATAATAACACACATCTCGTGATTACTTATCAAAGTTTAAAAAACTAAACTCTTTCAAAGGTCGTTACTTTTCCATTTTGTCATATATTTGACTTTTGATTTATGGGCTGCAGCTACAGACCACGTAGCTTCACATGTCCTGCAGATGAAACTAAAGGCAGCAGGACACCGTCTTCCTGATCCGTTTGTGTTTCTGACTGAACTGGTTTTATTTTCTGGTCCCAAAGTTGCCCTGATCAGAGCAAATAACCTGATATTTCCCAATATCTCCCAGATTAGTCATTAACTCTCAGCAACACCACAGCTGTCTCTGTTAGCATTAGCTAGAATGATAACATTATGCGGTGCCTCATTTCCGGGAGCATAGATACGTGAAATAAAGCGTCAGATTAATGAGTGTTCACCATAATTTACCGTGTTTTTGTTGTTGGGGATTAAATCCAGTGTTTTCTCCACCGTGGCAGCAAGTTATTCCTCCTCTGCTCTGATTGGCCGATATTCCTCCCTGATACGAACACACTGACATCAGTGGACTGAGCAGCACCGTCCACTTTAGTCACAGACGGCAGAAATCTTCATGAAATAAATGTCTGTGATCTTCTTATTCACTCATCTCCACATTAAAGTTTTTCTCTGACGTTCCAACAGCCAGGGATGTGACGTCCTTCCACATTTCCTCCATGTTGTTCAGAAAAAAAGTTTGATTCTCATCTGTTCTCATTACACATGTACAGAAACGCCACCATGGCAATGGCGGACGGTCTAGTTGTGGCGTTTGGCTGGATTAGTCTTCCTCTCTTGTGTTTGTCTGCAGCTCGTTCGCTCTTAGCACAATGTAAACAGCAAATTTCTTCTTCTACGTTTGTATTATCGGTAGAGAAGGCACTGACCACTACGGCTTCTGTCGTGTCATGAACTCGCATGACCACGCACATAGGGAGTGCAATGTTCTCTGCTTAGGCTATAAAAATGAACTACATGATGTGGTTTCCGGTAAATTATGGACGCTACCCACTCAGGACACTTTGGCCCAAACCCAAACCACCCCTCACACACCACCCCTTAACCATCGAGTGTCACTCCCAATGAAGTCACACTCGCAGCTGTAGAGGCAAGGTGGAGGGTGTTAATGAGAAGGAGACGCCCTCTTCCCTCAACTGGAAAAGGAAAGCAGTCATTGCCGTGGCAACACAAACACGCCCGTGTCAAATAAATCTGTGTGGAAATACTAATCCATCTGCATTTGAGATATTTAAAAAAGTGCTCCAGAGTCTTGCTCAGCATGAGGGTGAGTAGAAAATGAAGGACCATCATTCTGTGGGTGTACTGTCCCTTTAACTTTCCTCATGACCGAACATTAAAATATTTGCTTTTCTTTTTGGGTTTTTGGAACCCTAAAAGCTAAAACCAAAGACGGCAATAAAATTATAGTGGAAATGTTTAATCTTTACTTAAATCAGATCCCACTGTGTTCACGCAACTGTTCACAATAACCAGGGGTAGGGATGTCAGGATTACAGATTTTCTTGGTACAATTATTGAGAAATAATCACAATTTTATGATTATCACGATCATATCACGATCAATCACCATAAATGTGAGAAATCACATGAACACAGGTTTTTAAATTTCAATTAGATTTGTCAAAATTGACGTGTTAATCCAAAGACAATCTGAATTTGGTATTATCTTGGTCAGAGGAGTGGATTCTGTGTATCACAGTGGTGAACAGAATCCACTAAAACCCAGTTTATCCTCCTTATTTATGACCCATTCCATGTATCAAATAAATTAGTTTGCAATCGTGGTTCAGACACGATCTTTGATGTAAAGTGACGAAACTGAAGAATATTGAGGTATTTAATACTGCGATTAATCGTGACATCCCTAATTTGGGGGGGGGGGGGGTTCTAATCTTCTGACAAAAGAAGTCATGAACAGATGTTATTCTGAAATAATGTGATTTTTCTACAGATAAAAAATGAGAAATTGAAAATTACCAGGACACAGATGAAAAATAATGTAAATTCACTGGTAATTCAAAGGTATCTGTGAATGAAATTCTGCTGGATTTGACCCAACCCTTCAAAGACAATAACAGGACGCCTCCTTTTTTCCACATTCTCCTCCTCTGCTGCCTTTTGGCCTTGATGTTTTAATTAACACAAGCTCAGTGGAATGTAATACTCTCAAAGTAAAGGGAATGATTGAAAATATAATCCCCTTAGTGACTTTATTCTCCTTCTGACTCATCCGGTGCAAGCTAATTCTCTTGAAGTTTCTCATTTGAATGTCCTCATTGAATCAGCGACAGAAATTCTCCTGTTTCATCGTGGCCTCATAATGCATGAGTAATTGGATCATATTCTCAGCCCGTGCTCCTCCTAGCTCAAAACCAAATTACCAGTGCGCGCTGCAGATGTCCCCACAGGGCAGAGCTGGATAACAGAGCGTATCAGTCGCAGCTCAGCCTGCGGGTAGCACTCCGGACGCCGAGGCAACGCTGCACGGATAAACAACCCCGGTCCACATTTGTGTTTCGTTCACCTGAAAGCAAGCTGCATTTGCTGAACTCTAGGAGTTATCAGCTGCTTCTCCTCAACAATCTTTGAAGGAGATCAATATCTCCCTCTGCGCTCACTACATCCCCATGCTGGTGCAAAAGCACAATAAACACAAAGATCGGACAAACAAAAAACAAAAAGGACTTGAGTTCATAAGAAGCAGCAGAGATGTAACGTAAATACCACAAAAGCAGCAGAGAGGGAAGGTCAGGGACACAGCTGCATCACAACACATCAAAGACACCGAATGCATAAAGAGACTGGTGGTCAGATCTGGGCAAAACACAGATTTCTATCCTTATTCCAAATTATGCATCTGGCTTGTGTGAATAATGTCAAGCGTGACATCATTTCTGTAACTTGATGATATTCCCTCTGTTTTATCCTGTCAGAGCATAATAAGAAGTTTATTGATTTAAATGGGGCCGTGCATATTAATGAACAGAGTTTTTCCATATCTACTGTGGGTACGGAAAGTATTCAGACCCCTTTAAACTTTTCACTCTTTGTTTCATTGCAGCCATTTGCCAAAATCAAGAAAACTTCAATTTATTTCTCATTAATGTCACTCAGCACCCCATCTGGACAGAAAAAAACAGAAATGTAGAAATTTTTGCAAATTTATTAAAAAAGAAAAACTGAAATATCACATGGTCATAAGTATTCAGTACTTTGCTCAGTACTGAGTAGAAGCAGCTTCTGAGCTGGTACATCCATGAGTCTTCTTGGGAATGATGCAACAATGTTCCACACCTGGATTTGGGATCTTCTGGTTCTTCTTGCAGATCCTCTCCAGTTCTGTCAGGTTGGATGGTGAACGGTGGTGTTCAGCCATTTTCAGGTCTCTCAGAGATGCTCAGTTGGGTTTAAGTCAGGGTTCTGGCTGGGCCGGTCCAGAATGGTCCAGAGTGGTTCTGATCCACTCCTTTGTTATTTCAGCTGTGTGTGAGGGTCATTGTCTTGTTGGAAGGTGAACCTTCGGCCCAGTCTGAGCTCCTGAACTCTGGAAGAGCTTTTCTTCCAGGATCTCTGTACTTGGCCGCATTCATCTTTCCTTCAACTGCAACCAGTCGTCCTGTCCCTGCAGCTGAAAAACACCCCCATACCATGATGCTGCCACCACCATGCTTCACTGTTGGGATGGTATTGGGCAGGTGATGAGCAGTGCCTGGTTTTCTCCACACATACCGCTTAGAATGAACTCCAAAAAGTTCAATCTTGGTCTCATCAGACCAGAGAATCTTATTTCTCTCAGTCTGGGAGTCCTTCATGTGTTTTTTACAAACTCTATGCGGGCTTTCATATGTCTGCACTGAGGAGAGGCTTCCATCGAGCCACTCTGCCATAAAGCCCCGACTGGTGGAGGCTACAGTGATACTGACTTTGTGGAACTTTCTCCATCTCCCTGCTGCATCTCTGGAGCTCAGCCACAGTGATCTTTGGCTTCTTCTTTACTCTCTCACCAAGGCTCTTCTCCCACCATTGTTCAGTTTGGCTGGACGGCCGGGTCTAGGAAGAGTTCTGGTCGTCCCAAACTTCTTCCATGTAAGGACTATGGAGGCCACCGTGCTCTTAGGAACCTTTAGTGCTGCAGAAACTCTTTTGTAACCTTGTCCAGATCTGTGCCTCGCCACAATTCTGTCTCTGAGCTCCTTGGACAGTTCCTTCCACCTCATGATCCTCATTTGCTCTGACATGCACTGTGAGCTGGAAGCTCTTATATAGACAGGTGTGTGTCTTTCCTAATCACGTCCAATCAGTTTAATTAAACACAGCTGGACTCCAATGAAGGAGGAGAACCATCTCAAGGAGGATCAGAAGAAATGGACAGCATACGAGTTAAATATGAGTGTCACTGCAAAGGGTCTGAATACTTATGACCATGTGATATTTCAGTTTTCTTTTTTTTAATAAATTGCTAAAAAAAAAAAATGCTACATTTACGTTTTTTTCTGTCACGATGGGGTGCTGAGTGACATTAATGAGAAATACAATTAAATTTTTTGATTTTAGCAAATGGCTGCAATGAAACAAAGAGTAAAAGTTTAAAGGGGTCTGAATACTTTCCGTACCCACTATATACAGGATTTTTAGCAAGATGCTAATTTCAATCTTTAGTCCCCCCCCCCCCCCCCCAAAAAAGGATACAGATTACATACAACCCCTTTTCTAAAAACAGCTGGGACTCAAACCAAATGCAGTGATTTCCACATCTCATCAACTCATATTTTATTCCCAGTAGAACATAAACATCACGTCAGATGTTGAAACTCAGACTTTTTATCATTTAATGGAAAATCTTCCCTGATTGTGAATCTGATGGCAGCAACATATCTGTAAAAAGTTGGAACAGGAGCAACAAAAGGCTGGAAAATTAATAATAGGAGGAGACTTTAATATCTAATCAGGTTAACTGGCATCAGGTCAGTAACATAACTGGGTATAAAAGGAATTGGGATGTCCTGATACAACTTTTTGACAACCAAGTACCAGTACGAGTACTGACATATGAGTACTTGCCTACACCAAGTACCAATACAAATAATTAATGTTTTTCTTTGTGTTTTTTGTTTTGTTTTTTATAAAGAGAAGCATCTCTGCGTGCTCAGGTGATGCGACATTAGAGCTTGGGGATGTGATGTCACATCGCAATCCATTGTGGTTTCTGCAGACACTCCGGCTTTATTATAGCTAATAAGTCACAACAGAGATCTGGTGATCTTCTTTCAGATATATTTTCAGCTACGGTGAAAACTCCTGTTTTAAACTACATCAGTTGTTCTCACGGCTGACGCTGCACATGTGACATGGTTTTAGTTTTTTTTCTTTTTTTTTAAATAAAGTTTTCCATCTTCACATCTGTGATGTCTGCAGGTGGCGCTGATATCTGTAAGTAATTACATAGAACATGTAAAATATTTTTTAAATCATTGCGGGTGTTTGCGGACTGTGGGTTTGACATAAGAACAGAGCGGGAAGCTGCGCGCTGTCGTCCAAACACCTGCTTTTCAGATGCTGTCAGCCTGATGGCAGCGTGGAGGAGACCAGACGGGCACACCTGAAGTTAAAAGGGTTGATCAATATTTTTTGCAATATAGAACTGATCGGTGGTGGTATATGTGGTTTGGTTCAGCTCTGCGGGAATGGAGCAGCGTGCAGACGAGGCGCAGTTTGCGTCTGATTACTCATCTGCATCTGCGAATGGCTGCATCTCCCAGCTTTTCTGGAGTAAACCAGAAAAAAGTGTTATAGATAACATTTATTATTGAACAAATACTAGGATCGCTTTCTTAGAAATATGAGAACTGCCGTTCTTTTGCACTTCATCAAACGATAGTTGGTCTTTAGGAGCAGAAATAAAAGCTTACAAGAGGTCCACCACTAACGCTATGAAAAGTATCCTGGGGACATGATACGGGTCAGATGCACGTGCACTGCTTCCCCCTCCTCATTTACAGTATCTTTGCCTATTTTTAACAGCAACTACTTCAGAAAACCACACGCGCACTGCTTGTTGACTTTGAGGAGACCAGAACTAGAACGGAGTCTGATCATGTCAGTGTAACATGTAGTTTTCCACAACAGGGGGTGCATTGTCTGGAGCCCCCTTGTATCTTTCCTGTAGCTGGCAGAAAGCTCATCTTGGGCTCAAATGGAAGCTTATGGATTAAGGAAGTTTTCTATATACACGCTAGGCATAGAGATTCTCCAAAAGTGCTGAAAATACACATTTTATGAGAATTTGTCAGGCGAACATTACTTTTTTTTGTCCTTTTGGGGATGTTGGGGGTGATAACTAAAACACACTTGCAGCAAGGCTCAGAATATTTTCTCCTGCCTCCCCCTATGTGTCAAGATACTCTCTGCCAAATTTCATAGTTGTATGACAGTTTACGGCATTGTAGTACCTAAATATTTGAATTTACATCCAGTCGTCCTCAAAATGATCCATCCCCTTCAGTTAAAGATGGGGGGAAAAAAAATCAGCTGACAGTGAAATAAGTTTAAATTGACAAAAGTAATAATAAATAAAAAGTCTAAGAAAAAATCATGACATTGATTTTGAATTGTGGTTCAAAAGAAATATTAAAAACAAACAAACAAAAAATAAAACAAGTAAACAAGCATAACAGGGCTCCAAAGCTACATTTTTGAGGCAATCACTGCAATCGGGTGTCCAATCAGACATCTGCAGTATCGGCCTGTATCGGCCTTAAAACTGAGTATCGGACATCGGCCACCCCACCGATTTTTAACCACTCAGGCCGTTGTTTCTAACGTCTAAAAAAACCCAAAAGCTTCTTTTTACAGACTTTAAAACTTCTAAAGACAGTTTCTTTTAGGATGTTCTGTGTGAACCGTGGTGTGAACAGAGTTTATACACAGTCATTTGTGTAAATAACCAAATATCCCCTGTTTTGGGGTTTTTTTTTTTCTTGGGGAAAAGAAAATCCAGGTGGTTCTAGTATATAACGCACACATCCTGATAGTTTTCTTTGAACAACTGCTATTAAGTTTGACTTGTTATTTGGGGTGGGAAAAATATCAATACACTGAAATATTGCGATATTTTCATACGCTGATATCATAAAGACATTTAAAAACGTGGTATCAATCTATTTTACTGATGAAATCTCGAGAGATTTTGTAACAGAATGATGAAATTTTGCGAGAATTCACGAAATCCCACGTGATTTCATAACAGAACAATAAAATCTCACAAAATTTCGTGAGTAAAGTAGATTGATATCATGTTTTTAAATATCAATATGATACTGACATCTGAAAATATTGCCATATTTCAGTGTATCAATATTTTTTCCCACCCCTACTTGTTATACATAACAAGCTAGGTTTTTTTATAATTTTGCACAAGGAATGGATATAACATAATTTATTTTTCCCCTTTAATATCGGTAATAATATCGGTTATTGGCCACATGAGTTTTAAAACATTGGCATATCGGATATTGGCCTAAATGTCAATAAAGCGCATCCCTTTGGTCCACTGTTCATGGAAAAGGTTTTTTAAATTATTATTTCCAACCATAAATCAAAAACAATGATTCAATTCACCAAATCATAATTTTGTAAATTTTTTTATTTATTATTAGTTTCTCTAGTTTCTTGTTATTATTTGAATTATTATTGTGAATTTAGCCTTTTCTTTAATGGGAGGGTAAGAATAATTTTGAGGAATGTAATTTTGTGGTTAAAATAAAACATCAGCAGCCACTAGACCAGGTTGTCCACCCTGGTTGTGATCCTTAAAGGTCTGTTTTCCAAAAAATAAAGTTTTGCCTCCTAGATATTTACTTTTCCAGCCTTTTGTTGCTGCTGTTCTAACTTTTTACAGACTTGTTGCTGCCATCAAATTCACAGTCAGTGAATATTTTCCATGAAGTCCCAAGACTGTTTTTAGAACTGGAGATTTAAAATAGATTTAAATATCACCCATGTTTGGAGACCTAATAAACAAGTAAATGAGCTCTGTGTCTTTTTTTTTATTAAAACCAGCGGAGAACTTGTCCCATGTTGTACATTTAGATCAATTTTATCCTGCTACAGCAGAAATATACAGGATGATTTTCTTTTGGTTTTTTTTTAAATTGCCCAGATCTGCTAATATCCAGAAAGCAAACTGCTGAGCGGCGGGGTGGGTAAGTGGGGGAGCAGCCACAGAGTCCTTATCTCCAACAATCATCACAGAGCTATGATGCAAGGGACGGTGATGCTGGTGTAACGTGAGCCAGCAGCTCACCGGTCCACACGCCCTTACTTGAGGCGAGCCTCCGGGTGAGAAGCCTTGATTGGAGACGGGAGAGGTTGGAGACTGATTGGCAGATGATCCAACCCTGCTGCGGTACTGCTGCAGGGAGGAAGCCTGATACAAGAGGATACAGCCGAGTTATTCACACTGGAGGAAAACGTCTGCCTTGGGCCTGCGTGTAAAGCTCTTCTTAACAAATATGGATTCAGTGTCTCTGCTCGCTTTACTGGCATCTAACTCACAAGTACAAATAATTCCTGTATGTGAAGAGGAGTAAGCACGTCCTGCATGTCACACTGGTGCATTAGTTAAAGACGTGGGAGAAACAGTGAAAGCTACAGGGGATTAATTAGAAGAGAAAAATATGGCCAGTAGTTAAATTAAGGCAAGTAAATCCAGTGAAACCAGTGATCAGAGAGAAGGGACTCCTCCCTTTTATAAGTTGCATCATATCAGCTCTTTTCAGTTCATACCCGATAAAATCAAGAGACCATCTGCAGGCAAGCTGGTGCATGTACAGTTCTGGTTAAACGAACCCAAATCATCATCTGGCTGTAGCTGAATGTGTTGCACAGCCACACACAAGATTCCTGCATCATCTGCTGAGTTTTCTTCTGCATGTTTCCATCTGACCCCCCACACTGTAAATTGTTTAACTCAGATGAGCAGAATGTAGGCCACAGGATTCCTGCAGGAATCCAAACACGTTCCCACTGCAGCAGCCGTGCAGCAGCCAGAGCAGAGATCTGAAGGACGAGCAGCGCCCCGGCAAGCTTTACACTCACATCATCTCTTTTCATTTAGGTTGTTCACACATTCACACACACACACTCACAGTTTTCTAGAGTTGAAAAGAACAAAGGCCACATTTCTGCTGTCGTACTCCTATAGGAGTGCTGGTGGACTGTGACCAGGCTGGAAGCAGAGATTCAGCATGTACAAACGAAGCCCAGCAGACAGAACGCCTCCAGGCCATCAGCAGGTTGTGACAGTGAAAACGGCAGATTTGGACTTTTTAAGACGACCTGTTTGAGTTTAAACGCAGTTTTCAGTAACCTGCCAACTTCCTATCTTTAATCGCACGCTCCTGTTTCTTCTGTTTGCATTTCAAAGCTCCACTTGCAGCCTGGTGACGTTCCACCAGAAAATAATGAGAATACTTGTGCTCAGTAACGCTGAATTCAACATTTACAGTGTTTTAGAGGAGACTTCAAAACATCCAGATAAAAATCGTGCATCACGATGATGCTGAAACATATTGAGACATCAGTTAACTTCAGATAAAATACTTTTTTTTTTCTTTGAATCAAGACTTCAGACACGAGAGCTGCTTGTTATCACGTAATAAAACAATCTGGCTGCCGGCCACGAACAGTCCCAACCTAACACTGAAGCATGCAGTTCATGCTGCTTACCGTGGTTACGTTGGACGGTGAGGACGTCTGGTTGTCGGACGTGTTGACGGACGGCAGCTGGACCAGACCTGTCTGCTGGGAAATGAGCAGTCATCAGAAGCAGAGACGACCATCACGTCAACATCAGCCAAAGAGTCTTCCCGTCATCTTAACCAGCATGTTTAGTTTTATATTTGACATTAATGTTTCAAAACTTCCCGATTTTTATGTCTGAACCCACGTATGATGTCATCTGTGAGGGATAAACCTCAACTCTGAGTATGAGGAAGTGAGACGACGTTTCAGCTGTATCAGCCCACAGTCACGACTTTCATTTACAACTAACCCCCCTCATCCAAGAGAAAAAAGAAAAAGCATTGCATCACTCTGGGAATTAAAAGGTTGTCTGGTGAAAAAAAAAAAGGGTATATCTTATTAGAAAGAGAAACAAACCTTCACTGGATATGTAACTGCTGTAAATAACTGAAAAAAGACAGAATTATGTGTTTAACTGGGTCATTTCTTTATCTCTTATTTTTTACAACGGAGTATTCGTGCCACAATGAGAATGTTTTTTACAGACATCAAAAATAACTTTAGAATTTTATAAGAAAAAAGTTGTAAATTTACAAAAATAAAACCATAATTTTCTGAGAAAAAGTCAAATTTATGAGAATTAAGTCTTAAATTTATGAGAGTAAAATTGTTACTTATGGGAGTGAAATTGTAACTTTATGAAAGTAAAGTCATGAATTTATGAGAATAAAATCGTAAATTTATGAGGGCAAATTTACGAAAATAAAGTCGTAATTTATGAGCGAAATTTTCAAAAATAAATTCGTAAAGTTATGAGGATAAACTCATAATTTACAAGAATAAAGTTGCAATTTTAAGAGAAAAAGACATACACTGATGAGAATAAAGTCGTAATTTGAGAGTAAAATCGTCACTTTATGAAAATTAAGTTACAAATTTATAAAAAATAAAGTTATAAATTTATGAGAATAAAGTAAAAAAAATTATGAGAATAAAGTTGTACATTTATAAGAGTAAAGTTGTAATTTACGAAAATAAAGTTGTAATTTTATGAGAATAAGGTTTTAAATTTATAAGTAAAGTTTTAATTTACGGGAACAAAGTTGTAATTTTAAGAGAAAAAGACAAATTTATGAGAATAAAGTCGTAAATTTATGGGAAAAGGTTGTAAATTTATGAGAATCAAGTTATAAATTTATAAAAACAAAGTCATAATTTCTGAAAATAGTCCCAAATTTATGAGAGTAAAGTCTTCTTTTATGAGTTGTTGTAAAATGATGAATTAAGTTGTAATTTACAAAATAAAAGTTGTAATTTTATGAGAATAAATTCCAATTTTATATGAATAAAGTTGTAATTTATGAAAATAAAGTTGTAATTTTAAGAGAAAAAGTCACATTTATGACAATGAAGTTGTAATTTACAGGGATAGAGTCGCAATTTTATGAGAATAAAGTCGTAATTTACAGCCAAGAAGCTCTGAGCTAAGAGCTAACCGAGCTAACCCTAAAGGTAAGACAGGCTTGGAATCACTGTTAGCTAAAAGACCACCGTTGTGCTACTCTGCTATAGGCTGAGGCCTTCCCGGGTGCAAGAAGGGAGCTAGTCACTGGCCACGACAGCTAACACCAACAACCGGCCTGCCGCCTGTTAATCACATGTTTATTCCTGTTAATCATTTTTTTCTTTAACCATTCATTTCTCTTAACCATGTTTATTCCTGCTGTTAACATGTTTATTTCTGCTGTAAACGCATTAATTTCTGCTGTAACCATGTTTATTTCTGCTGTGAAGTTGGTCTTTTTAACATGGGGACTCTATGGAAATTGACTCGGTTTTAGAGTCAGCCCCTAGTGGCTGAGGGGGGAACTGCCATTTCCAGCACTTCTGGATCTCCATCAATTTTCCGCTTGTTTAAAACCCAAAGTTTCCTAACTGTTGAATGTTGAGAGCAGATGAAGCCAAACTCACCTCTCCTGAACTGTCTGTACTAAAATCCATAAATTTTGTTCTGCTTTGGTCATGATAATAAAGTGAAAGCTCAGAGGTGCCGGGATCTAGTGGAGATTTGAGGGTATTTTTATGGAATAATACTTATTTTAACATTGCAATGTAGAAATTTTACTGAAAATAAAGCATGTTGGGATCTCCTCATTTATACGACCTAGTTTCAGGAAATAATCAAACACAAGAGCAGCTGGGCTGTTGGTTTGGGTCAGAAACTCACTTGCTGGTTCTGTTGTGTCGGAGATGGCTGCTGCTGGTTGAAGAAGGCATACTGGGAAAGCTGCTGCTCAAGGTTCATGGCGTCGATGGCCGCCTGGAGAGAACATTACAGTAAAGTAATTATTAATCCAACAGGGAGCAGCATGTTTCTATAAAAACTTATGAATCTAAAAGAAATATTGTTGACTATGGTGTGCCGCAAGGTTCGATTCTAGGACCATTATTATTTATTATTTATCTGAATGATTTTTCTTCTATTACTCCAACCATTTTTGCTTTAATAATTGCAGATGATACCATTCTTTTTGGTTCCAAAAAAGATGTAAATGTTCTTACCAAAAGTTTAAATAAATGGTTCAGAGAAAATTAATTTTCTTTAAATGCTAAAAAAAAAAAAAAAAAAAAAAAAAAAACTAGTTTCATGTTGTTTGCTGGAAACAAAAAGTATGATTGTGATCAGATTAAAATCAATATCAATAATTAAGTAATGGTGTCATCTACATGTTTTTTGTGAATTCTAACTGATGATAAATTATGTTGGAAGGAGCATGTTGAACAGTGCAAAAAATAAAATCTATCGGAATCATAAGTAAGATAAGAAATCTAGTACATCATAAATGTCTGTTCACGTTATTTTACACTTTAATTTATCCTTACTTAAGCTACTGTAATAC
Source organism: Atherinomorus stipes (assembly GCA_023101725.1). Taxonomy (NCBI): domain Eukaryota; kingdom Metazoa; phylum Chordata; class Actinopteri; order Atheriniformes; family Atherinidae; genus Atherinomorus; species Atherinomorus stipes. Next base: position 165,087 of record JALJCO010008842.1, on the reverse strand, counting down.
TGTATGGGGAAGTACCTTTACTACCTACATCACCAAAATGTTTATTCTACTAAAAAAGTTTGTCCGGATAGCAACTCTTTCCAAGCCTGGTACCCTAACTTCACCTTTGTTTTCTGAAATAAAACTTCTAAATATATTGGATATTCTCATTCTTCTGACCTGTACATTTTGTATTTAGAGCACTGTTTGATGATGACTGGCCTTCCTACATAAAACATTAATTTTCACATAATTACCAGTTTCACTGTTATTCTACTCGGAAGGTGGAAACACTACACCTGCATTTGCCATTTTTAAAACATCTCGTGATCAGCTGTCAATCAGATTCCTTGGTGCTAAACTACGGAAGAGACATGTACATCTTCTACATTCATCCATAACATTATACCATGTATAAACATAAACTGAAACAGAAGCTAATTGCAGAATACCTTGACTAAAGTAGAATAAATGGGAAATAGTTATATGAGTGGCTTTACATTAGATTTTGTCATTTTTATTTTTTTCTTTAATGTAACTATCATTTTCTGCTTTGGTTTTTCTTGGGAGGGGTGCTTTTATAAGTCTATTTGGCTTCTACCTCTTCTTTGCACATTTTTCTTGTATTATTACATAATATTTTACATCTTAATGTTTTGTTTTTGCTATTGTTTCTTTTTGGAGTTTTGTTCTTGGTCGATTTTGTTTTTTGTATGTCTTTTATTCTTTAAAATATTTTCATCTCATAATTGTCACTATTATGTGCTAAATAAATAAATCAAATCAAATCAAATCAACAGACACTCTTCAGGCATCTAATCCCATGGTTTTTTTTTTTTTTTTTTATGTTTTTAGTTTAAAACAGCTTCGAACGTCCAAATAAATCTTAGTACCTTCTTATTTTACATCTATTTAACTTGTTTTTCCTATAAATCAAGCAGTAATTCTGGATTATTTAGATGAAAGTGTCCTGATGTAGACAGGCAACAGTTCCACAAGCAAATTTTACCCCAGAAAACACATCGAGTCCATCAGATCCAGAGATGGTAAAAAAAAACACCTCCCACAACTGCCCCACAGAAACCAGCCAACCAGTAAGTGAGTGGTTGAGCGAGCCCAGCAGCACCTGAGACAGAGGGAGAGGTGGAGATGTTGGAGAGAGCTGCAGGTTCTGTTGCTGGTGGGATTCTCCCGCATTCAGGATGAGAGGAACCATGTTGTCCTGCCCAGGCTGCATCTCCATGGTTACGGTGGGCTGACAGTCGTCCACTCCTACCCAAAAACAGCACGGGGAGAAGCGTCTGCTGAGAAACTCACCACGTACAAGCAAAATGCTGACATTAAAGCTCAGTACTGAATCTATCCTCTGCAAATCTGCAGGGAGCAGCCGCGGAGGACTAACCTTGAGTCTGTGCGGCGGCAGCTGCATCGTCAGAGTCCAGCGGGGTGGGCAGGGGAGGAGGGAACTGGATGTTGGTCAGGTCAGGAAGGGAGCCGCCACTGTTGTGGACCGCTGGTTTCAGTGATGTGGTCAGCTGCTGATCCGGAGTCGGGAATATGCTGCAGGAGACAAGTCGGGCGCTGTATGTGAAGCCTGAATATTCTGGACCAGCTCAAGCAAATGAGTTGGAAAAGCTCCCAAACAAACTTCAGAGATATTTGGATTGCTTTGGGCAATTTTTTGGCTCCACATTTTTTATTAGTTTGGCCGCGAGTGAGAATTTGAAAACTGTTTTAACAACAGGAAGACGGCTTTGATTTAAAACTATATACAGCAGGGAAAAAAAAGCATTGAACACATCAACATTTTTCTCAGAAAATATATTTGTGGTAGAGCTATTGACGGGAAATTTTCACCAGATGTCAGCAACAACCCAAGTAATGCACACATACAAAGAAATCTGAACATTTATGTCCATAAATGAAGTTATGTGTAATATAGTGAAATGACACACGGGAATAAGTATTGAATACACTTACTGAAATTTATTCACTACTTAGTGCAAAAACCTCTGTCGGTGGTTTCAGCCTCCAGACGCCTCCTGTATGCAGAAACCAGTGGAAAATGTTGCTCAGGTGTGATTTTGGTCCATTCTTCCACAAACTACCTTCAGATCTTCAAGGTTCCGGGTCTCTTCTGTCAACTCGGATCTTCAGTTTTTCCAAAGATTTTCAGTTGGACTGAAGTGGGGTGATTGACTGGTCCGTTCTAGCAGCTTTATCTTCTTCTTAAAGCAGGTGAGTGTTTCTTGGCTGTGTGGTGGGACGGTCGTCTTGCTGAAAGATCCAGCCTCTTTTCATCTTCAGCAGCTGCAGATGCAGCAGATTCTGGTCCAGAATGTCTCTCTACTTTTCTCCATTCATTCTTCCTTCAATGATATGAAGTCTGCCAGTACCACATGCTGAAAAACAGCCCCCACCATGATGCTCCCACCTCCAAACTTCACTGTTGCTATGGTGATTTTGGTGCCATTTCTTCTCCAAACATGTTGTCTCTAATGACATCTGCAGAGTTCAGTTCTGGTCTCCTCTGACCAGACTATGTTTTCCAGAATGTCGGGTTTGTCCAGATGTTGTGTTGCAAACTTCAAACCAGCATCAACATGCTTCTTCTTCAGAAATGGAGTCTTGCGTGGTGTGTGTGCATGAAGGCCATGGCGGTTGAGTGCATTACTTCTTGTTCTCTCTGAAACAACTGTAGCTGCTGGTTCCAGGTCTTTCTGAAGCTCTCCACGAGTGGTCCTGGGCTGTTGGAGAACCTTTCTGATGATTGTTCTGACTCCTCTGTCTGAAATCTTGTGAGGAGCACCTGGCCGTGGCCGCTTTATGACCATGCCGTGTTCTTTCCACTTCCGGATGATGGTCCCAATGGTGCTCACTGGAACTTTCACAAGTTTACAAATGCACCTGGAACCAATGCCTTCAGTGTGTTTGCAATAATAAGGTTGCGTAGGTCTTTAGACAGCTCTTTGCTTTTACCCATCATGCAATGCTTCTTGTCTGACACCTTGGTGATGAGAAACCTTTTTGAAGGCATCAATCAGGACTAAAGCAGCTGATATTACTTTGCTCTGATAGAGGACAGGATTACTTTCTAAATACTGACAGACTCCAGCTGCTTTCTTGGCTTTCAGATCTTTTTGTCTCCATTTCTTCATGTGTTCAATAATTATTCCCTGTGTCATTTCACTATATTACACATAACTTCATTTATGGACATAAATGTTAGGATTTCTTTGTATGTGTGCATTAGTTGGGTTGTTGCTGACTCCTGGTGAAAATTTCACATCAAGAGCTCGACTAGAAATATATTTTCTGAGAAAAATGTTGACATGTTCAATCATTTTTCCCTCCGCTGTATTTATTTTAGAGAAGCACTGATCCAGTTTTTTTTTTTTTTATTCCAATCTGATACGATACCGGGGCTGAACGTATCGGCCGATCCGATACTACTGCTGAATGAATGAACCGGAGAGAAGGCATCCGGATTGACAAAAACATTTAGCCTTGTTAAAGAAAGGTGACATTAACACAGATATAAATATAGTAAATCCGTCAGTCTGCCCCAGGGCAGCTGTGGCTACATACGTAGCTTACCATCACCAAGTATGACTGAGGAGTGAAAGAATAATGGACCTACTGTGAGCGCTTTGAGTGCCTTGAAAAGCGCGATATAAATCTAAGCTCTAAGTATTATTATTATTAAATATTATTTACAAACAAATAACTAGGTCGGGTATTGTTATGAACCTCACCATTCAATTTGATTTCCATTCTTTGGGTTGCAATGCAATTCAACATCACTTAGATATTCAAGTAGGAGTGGGAAAAAATATCGATACACTGAAACATGGCAACATTTTCATATGTAGATTTCATATTGATATTTAAAACCCGACATTGATCTATTTTACCAACGAAATCTCACGAGATTTCACAAAACCCTGCGAGATTTCGTAACAGAATGACAAAATATCGCACAATTTCGTTAGTAAACTAGATCAATACCGTGTTTTTAAATATCAATATGATATCAGCGTATGAAAATATCACCATATTTCAATGTATCGATATTTTATTCCACCCCTACTGTGTATGATATTAATAAAACAAGAAATGACTGTATCAGGATGCTGGATCTGCCTCATTCATCTGATATCCGATAATTAGTCAGTATTGGAGCCGATATCCGATCCTGGTATCAGATCGGTGCATCTCTAATTTATTTAATGAAGGTCTAGAGCAGGGGTCGTCAACCTTTTTCATGATGGGCCCAAGTTTTCAGTCCGAACTGGTCCAGGGCCCATTCATATTTTAACACTGTATTAGTGTAATGATCTCATTTTAAGTTTATTTATTTAATAACTAAACCAAATCCACCTGCCTTTAACAGACTGAACCTAGTAAAATGTGGTATGATAAACATGAATAACATAATATAAAAGTACATTATGAGATCATCACAGACACATTTATATCACATGTATAATTCATGGAATAAAATCAGACTCCTACAAGAACTAATCAAAATTAGGCTATAAACACAAAATCTACAACATTTTACTACAAAAAGAGGGACAACAGAAAAAACTGATGGAAACTAATTTAAAAAAGAGATAAAATGGTGCAGTAATAGATCGTATTGAAAAAAAAAAGGCTCAATTTTAACAATCTGTAAAAAACAGTATTTTATTTATTTAGCAGTCCATTAAAGCACAAAATTTCATTGAACAATTTATTTATTTAAACTTTTCTTAGAATTTTTTAAAGAAAGTCCAAACATAACAGACATTTTCTGCATCAATAGCTGATTTTCTCTCTATTTTTCCTTAAAAATCCTTTCTTTCCAACAAGTGTTAGATGTTTGATTTCTAGATAAGGCTCGCAGATGCTTCAGGGCTTCCATTAGCGTTAGCATTAATGTTAGCATTAGCTGATGCTCCACACAGACTTTTCAGCTCTACTTTGATATCTCCACTTACAATTTAATAAATTTTATTGGATTTTTGCTTTTTTAGGGTCATTTTGGGACCATTTTTTGTCTTCATTATTTAGTTTTAATTCTTCTTTACAATGTTAGCTACAGGCTAGCGGCTAGCTGAGTGTCTTCTTCTGCTTGTTTGTTGAGTTTTGACAAATTACCGCCACCAGGTGGAGGGAAATTACATTGCAACTCATCCAGTCATAAATAACAGTGTAAATATACGGTCCTTCCGGCCCACATGTGGAAAAGGAAAGTTTTTTCACGGCCTTCTAGGTGGCGCTCGAGGCCCGAGCTTGGGCTCCATGGTTAAGAATCACTGGTCTAAAGCGAAAACAGACTCCAGCGAATGAACGCTCAGACCAGCTCTGAGGATGAAAACTAGTTAAATACTCACTGGATCCCAGGAACTTGACAGGGCTTGGTCCGCGACATGTTCTGCAGAGCAGAAAATGAGAGCTGCAGCGTTGCGTCGACCAGAGAGAAATCACACTCTGATGTTCAGCTTTTACCTTTTTACAGTCCCAGTTCTGACTCTGTCCATCGTCACTGACCTCCTGTTTAACCACTTCAGACCCCGGTACGGTGAGCAAGAGCACTGGGAAGATGGAAAAAAATATCCCCTCAATCTTTTAATATCATCATTCAACAGTAAGTCGACATGTGACATTACAAGAGCAGCAATAAACACGGTATACACTAAAAACAAGCTAAACACATCCATGCAGATTCACAATGATCTGCTGCACGTGGCCATTAGCAGGAACATTCATCTGACACTTGAATGCACCCCATCTTCTCAGCAATCAGTTTCCTCCTCTGCTTCAAAGCCACATTCAAACCCTTTCATCATTCACTGGAGGACACTCCAATGAACCATCAAGAGACAGCAACAAAATACCACCAAGATAAACAGGACTAGACCAAAACCGCCGGACCACCCCCAGCAGATCACAGAGAAACAGCTCATTAAGAACCCAGACTGACCCAGTTCAAGCACACACAAGGATCCAGTCACATCTCAACCTTCTTTTAATATTTCACATCATGAAGAAAAACAGAAGTGGGAGTAAAAAAAAAGGAAGCCAACTTTATTTATAAGTGCTTTAAAAACAGCAGCAACCACAAACCAAAGTACTGAACATTGTCAGTTAAATGTATAAAATATCATATGTATGCCTGGGAACGATAACTAATTTGGCTGGATGATATATTTTCCCACATATCGCTGATGATAGATTATATTATTGCTTAAATATTTGCTTAAATATTTCAGAATTGGGCCCCAGACATAAAAAAATGATCTTTACTCCCTCTGAGTGAGTATTTTATTTTCTCTAGCTATATGAGCTGCATCAGATCTGTAAGCCACAGGGAGGCCTTTGGAGGGTTTTTTGATTTCCAGTGCAACAGTATTCTTCTTTTTGCTATTAGTGTTGTAAAAGCAAGTATATTTCTGTGCCTCCTCCGTATTATGGGATGGTTTTGGCCTGTGATACCAAAAATGGCTGCTACTGCATTACAGTAGATTGGATGTTAATATTAAGAGCTTCTGATAATGTTCTAAAGATAATATATCAAATATTTACCAAGGCAGGGCATGACCAGAACATATGGGTTAGATTTGCTGGGCTCTTTTGACATCGGTCACAATTTGCATCTAAGTTGGGATAAATCCTTGCAAGTCTTGCCTTAGAGAAATGGACTCAAAACTTTAAACTGTATCAGCACCCCATCTTGACAGAAAAACACAAAAATGTAGAAATTTTTGCAAATTTATTAGAAAAGAAAAACTGAAATATCACATGGTCATAAGTATTCAGACTTTTTGCAGTGACACTCAATTTACCTCATATTCTGTCCATTTCTTCTGATCCTCCTTGAGATGGTTCTACTCCTTCATTGGAGTCCAGCTGTGTTTAATTAAACTGATTGGACTTGATTAGGAAAGACACTCTCCTCAGTGTAAGACATGTGAAAGCCCGCATAGAGTTTGCCCAAAAAAACACATGAAGGACTCCCAGACTGTGAGAAATAAGATTCTCTGGTCTGATGAGACCAAGATTGAACTTTTTGGAGTTAATTCTAAGCGGTATGTGTGGAGAAAACCAGGCACTGTTCATCACCTGCCCAATACCATCCCAACAGTGAAACTTGGTGGTGGCAGCATCATGGTATGGGGGTGTTTTTTAGCTGCAAGGACAGGACGACTGGTTGCAGTTGAAGAAAAGATGAATGAGGCCAAGTACAGAGAGATCCTGGAAGAAAAGCTCTTCCAGAGTTCAGGAGCTCAGACTGGGCCGAAGGTTCACCTTCCAACAAGACAAAGACCCTCACACACAGAAATAAAATAACAAAGGAGTGGATCAGAACAACTCTGGACCATTCTGGACCGGCCCAGCCAGAACCCTGACTTAAACCCAACTGAGCATCTCTGAGAGACCTGAAAATGGCTGAACACCACCGTTCACCATCCAACCTGACAGAACTGGAGAGGATCTGCAAGAAGAACCAGAAGATCCCAAATCCAGGTGTGAACACGTGTTGCATCATTCCCAAGAAGACTCATGGCTGTACGAGCTCAGAAGGTGCTTCAGTTCTTCTATTTGATAAATTTGCAAAAAACT